>CAUYRH010107775.1:0-31753 GCA_963574655.1 Perodicticus potto | reverse complement strand
GTTCTTCCTCTACTTATAATTCTTTCCTATAAATAAAATCCTGACCTACCACTAATCTTCTTTCCTGTAAATAAAATCCTGACCTACCACTATTCTTCTTTCCTGTAAATAAATCCTGACTTACCACTACTCTTGTGGTCCTTCGATTCCTTCTTCGAATCGCCTGAGACCAAGAACCTGAAATTCCAGCATCAATAGTATTATTATAAGTATGGCTATAATTATGTTTCAAAAACCCAAAAGAAAACCTCTCCCCCACGTTAAAGTGTGAAGAAAACACAAAGCTGAGAGCAGCTGCATTACAGTGGTATGACTGTGGCCACATCATTGGCCTTTTTGGTTCTCTGTCTCTAAATCTGATAAACCCAATCCACTGTCTTTGGATCTGGGCTGAATCTAAGAATGTGGAAGTCATGTAACTTTGTCAAATTGCTGAACCAGTGCCTACCTCACCAATTAGTCAGTTAACCAGTGATTGATTTGAAAACCCAAATTCTAACCAGCACGATTACAGCAATGTTTGAAACATAGGGGCAAAACTGCCTCCAACTGATGGGTCAGAGTTTTGTCTGTACCTACCCTGAGCTCCACACTTTCACTGACCTCCTTTATTTCCTCAAACAGTCACTGAGTACCCACCCCATGCAGGACACTAGCAATGTTTTATCTACTTGAGGTTGCTAGTCGTTCCCTCATCATCAACTTCTCCCTTCTTTTGTCTAACAGAACTCCAATTTTATCCAAGTATCTATACTACCTCATAGCCAGATAAATCAGAGTAAGTTAACTCTATCCTGCTGTCGGAGATGAAGCTAATAGATCCACGAATGCTTCTATAATACTTTCTTCACCAGAGAGTGGATAAGGAAAGGTCATGCAACCCAGCTGTGGGTCGTGAGATGTGAAAGAAATCCAATTTGGTCCAAGTATCTATACTGCCTCACAGCCAAGGCATTTCTGGGAAACTACCTTCATTCCTAAAAGAGAAGCATGGATGCTTCAACCCGACATCAGAGACACCCAGCATGATCTCATTGAGAGAGGAGAGTATTCACTCATTCATTCACTAGACACATATTTTTTAGTATCCACTATGTGCCAGGCACTGTTTTAGCTCCTGGAGTTAGAGCATTGAGCTTACAAATACGTACCACCAGCATCCCTCCCACCTCCAATCTAGTCCAACATGTTTACCTTTGACTTGGTGTTTGTGGTGCCTCCCTCATTGCACAAGGCTGACCCTGATCAAATTACCACGTGGCAAGTGTTGGTCTGAAGCATCTCATTTCCAGGCTTTTTCTTTGTTGACTGGTGCCTCTTTCCCCAGTTCCACTTTGCCTAGTCCTATCCATATTCCATTCTTACCAGCGGCATATATATGGCAGTGGATCTATCCACTGGGATTTTAATCTTACCAAAATTCAAAGCTGAATTAATGAAGTTCTAGCAATAGATTGTGAAGAGTCAACTGGTAAATAAGGGCCATATTCTTTGGAAGAGTGGAGACTTTGTGGGTAGAGCAGCAAAAGCTGCACTTTCTAGGCTGATGTCTACTCTGTCTCCAAGACCGAGCCTCACTGGGAAAACTGATTACAGAAAATTAGCTCAGGGAACTTGACTCTGACTCCTGGCATTTGTGACGACTTGGCCTTAATCCTCACAAGAGAATTCTGTGGTCAGGGAGCTTGGTGCAAAGGACTCTGGAGACAAGCCATCTAGATTCACATCCTCTCTTGCTTGTAACCTGAGCAAACTTCTTAACCCATCTGAGCATCAGATTCCACATCTGTAATGTGGGGCTGATAATACCCGCTTTGCAAAGTTGATAATGGAGATTAAAATAATTTGTTCAGCTAAAACATAGTTAAGTGTTGAATAAATAGGCCGTTACCAATTATTTATTATAATAGTAGTCATAGTGGTGCCCTGTATATGGGAAGCCCTTACACTGGAATTGAGAGGATTTGGAGTGACTCCATGAATTAGTCAAGCATGCTATAATACCAGTCTTCTAGCTAGCTGCAAACTCTTTCATCTTGAAAAAGAGGGAAAAAAAGAAAAAAATTTTTATTATCAGGAGAGAAAACATCCTCTACCAAACAATGCCAAGTAACCATTCATTATGTGTGTCTTGTTATTAAAGGTCAATAGGATTAAAGAGCTAATTAGAGTGTCCTAGGTTAGGAATTATCCATTGTTACCAGAACTTAGTCATGCCCAGTCCCTGGCTTTTTAAGAACCAGTATGATTTAGCATTCGGTTCACCTGGGTGTGTTTTCATGTCTCTGGCACAATGAAGTACAGGAATTAACATTTGCAAACTCAATCCAGACAAGTGATTTGGGTTTGAGATAGGAACGGCCGATCTCCTGCTCTCCTGGGTCGTCTTTCACTGTCTGCCCTCCTGGGTCTGTGCAACACCCAACTACCTTAATCAGAGAGAACACACTGGGCATATAGTAAATGAGTTTGGGGTAGTTAATGAGATAATTGCAGGCTAAATATATTCCTAGAGAATCAGAGATATAAAGTTTCCCACCATTCTTTCCCCCTTGTACCCTTTCTCTCTCTCTCTTTTTTTAAGATTTTATTAATTTGCAAACCGGCTAATTACGACTCCTCCAGGCTAAATAACTGTGCAGTTGGCGCTGTAATAGATGAGTGGTTTGGGCTGAGAGAGCAGGTCCTGTTTTTTTTCTTTGCCTATTACACACATTGTTTTAGGTAATTAACATCCACTTTGTAGTGGCAGCTCTGACGCCTCACTGTCTGAACAGTGTCTTGGCTGACAGCCTCTGAAATAGCCCTGGTGAACTTCTTGCAAAATCATATGATGTTATTATATAATTCTCCCCGATGAAAGCTCAGTGAGAATTTGCACACATAGCTACGTGTGAGCTTTTGGATCTATACACGGTCATACAAAGTCCCTTTTTTGAAGAAGTGTTCTCTTCTAGCCTGCCCGGCATTAGGGTTAGAGCAAAGGAAAAAGCTGGGCTAGAATTCTGGCCGTGCTATCAGCAGATCAGATAAGAAACAATGACCTCCTGGGGCTGTTGTGAACATCAAATTAGTTTTTAACTTTACCTGACTGGTGAACACAGGCTCACCTTCTACCACATTAGCAATCCCTTCTCCATGATATTAAAAACTAGAGACATTCCAAAAAAAAAAATCTATAATGGCATCTTTTATTCTTGCCTTTATGTAGCATTTTGAACTGAAATCTAAAACTTGGGGGACTATAACTTCATGGATTAAATGAAGACCTCCTAGATTATTCAATGCCCTTAATATAGGCAGATTAACTAGTCAAAAATACACTTTCTCCTTTCCTCACCCCCACTCAATATTTCTCCATAAAGCCTAAATATTCTGACTGGCTTCTGCAGCTTCTTCAGTCTTATGGCATGTCGGCTTTCAGGATTTTTCCTAAAACCACTGGGGTTTAATTGAAGACATTTCTAAAACATTTTGTAGTTCTTTGCTTTTAGAATCAGCTAAACCACAAAAGAAATGGTGAGGGGCATTTCTCAATGCTTTGTCGCCTACCTGACAGTTTTTTGTTTGCTTAAAATAACTACAACAGCAGTACCAACTGCAAAATATATGGTCGGCATTGTGTAATCGGAAGCAGCCAGACACCCATATTTTCTTGCCCTTGTGACATCTAGAAGCCTCTGTTAATTAATAATTCAGCGTGTCCTCTTTTCTCCAAAGTTAGGGAAAGCCGAAAAGCTCATGAGTCTTACATGACACTGGATGGCTCTATTGTTTTCTCTTCTTTATTTGTTCAAGTTTTATGAGAAGTTAATTCTTAAACCTCCCCTTTCTCCAAGCCCCAGCCTTCCCAGAAATAAATCACACTGGCCCAGGGTGGAGTTACTCCGATCTCCTGCCTGTGGGCTGGAGCTTCCTGATTCCCGTAGTAGATACATATTACAGTGACTAAGTGTGGGGAGTAGACAAGAACTGCCTCCATCTCCTCTTGGAAAGACCAAAGGATCTGGGCTTGGAAACACAATGGATCAAAGGAACTACAGGTCTGGACAAAGACAAGGGGAAAAGAGGCCAAAGAGATGAGGATTCCGTGGGAGGTGGGACCTGGCTCTGAAATGATACATATTGAATATCTACCATACACCCAGCCCAGTCTCATGATTATCTTGTTTAATCCCAACAATTTGAATCCTATGAGGGGAATTTTAATAACATTCCAGGGAACTTACACCCCAAACAGGCTAAGTGGCTTATGCGAAGTCACATAGCTAACACTTGGCAGAGCCAGGATTCAAACCCAGGTCCAATCTGACTCCAGGCCAGCTGCTTCCCCCATAGATCGCATGCAACACCTTTCTCTTGTGGGTAGCCAGAAATTGGAAACCAATTTTAAGAGCAAAAAAAGAAAAGGATGGATTCAGATGTCTGTATTCTGGTACAGACAACGGGAATTCAATATGCTTCAATCCCCTCAGCTCTTGAAAACTGAACTCTACATGCTGCAAACCCAAACCAGAGCAGAGTTAAGGTCAACCTCTTAAAGCATACCTCTCACTTGCATTCCAATATACCACAGGTCACGAATTGGCAGCCTGTGGGCCAAAACTGGCTTAAAGATATGTTTTATTTGGCTCTTAATTGTTGAATCACACAATATATTTTAAAAATTAGATTCATTGCCAACATTGAAAAATCAGGGTTTGCACCTATGATGAACTAATTTGTCTTAGACCAACCCTCCTACTAAGAACATCTAAAAAAATTGGACTTAAAATCTATATATATGTGTATATATTTATGCACACGCACGTGCGTGTGTCTGTGTGTGTGTGTGTATATACATATATATTATATATATGTTTAATGATGTTAAAGAGCTACTAAAAGTGCCAGGGCTTAAGGGACCAGGATCTCAGAGAGAAGGAAAATGCTTTAACATGAGTGTCCAACCTTTTTTTTTTCTTTGCTGCACTTTGGAAGAGTAAGAGTTGTCTTGGGCCATCTATTAAATACACAAACACTAATGAAAGCTGATTAGCAAAGGTTGGTGCATACTTTTGGTGATATCTGACACCGCAGTCAAGCAAAAATAGTCCTCAAAAAGTCAGCCTGTGGCCCGTGGGCTGCAGGTTGGACACCTCTACAAAACGAATGGGGTGTGTTCAAGCCATTTGCCAGGTTACTGGGCTGTGTGGATCCTGAAGGCTGATGAACCACGGACGAGGTGGCAGCCAGGAGGCAGAGACATGATCAGAACTCTCTGGAGTCTCACAGCCTAAAGAGTGAAAAGTAGCATTCAGGTTGACCAAGGCAGCCAGGACTTCAGGAGCCAAAGGAAATATAAAGTGAGCCCAAAATTCGGTGGTGACTTTCTCTTCAAGGGAATGTTGATTTGTGAGCAGTGAAGGCCAAGAGACTAAGAAGCCAAATAGAGCTTCTGTGATCTTGGGAAGATTTAAAAGAATTAAGCACCCACTAAGGAGAAAAGGCCCTGGTGAATATCCGAAACTTTTTTGTTGGGAATCCCTGACGGGTGCAAGCCAAAAGAAATCCTGCTGCCTCACAAAGCCTGACACCCAGCCCAACAAAAACTCAATTCCCAAACAGAAAGATGCGATTTGCTTCTACTCTGACTGTCTTCGAGAAGCAATTGCAATCCTCTCTGGAGAGAGATAACATCGTGCAGAGCTGCTCCTATGTTCTGCCTGTGCCCCATGGGCATTCGTGCTTGCCACACGCAGATTAGGGGATTGCAGGTGCAAGATGACAAAGCAGTAGACTGGAGACCAGCAGACCAGGAACTGTAGGTATTTTTGTCTCTGGAATGTGGGTCCCAAGAAAAAAAGAGATAAAACCCAATGGTCTTGTCCATTTTTCCATCAGGGCAGGAGTTTACTCTCTAGAATATCTGTGTCGTTTCCACGTAGTTCATCCGTTGTTTTTTGAGTGTCTCACAGGGGCTAACACAGCATCTGGGACACAGAACTGCTTGTTGAGTCAAAATGAATTACGCAGCCACGTGCTTATGCTGACTGGGAAGAAAGTCACAGCTAGTGTATCCTGGGACTGGCTCATACCTGCTTGCAAGAGCTGATGTTCACGTCTCTTCTCAACTAAAACGTTTGGTGTGGCTCGGTGCCTGTGGGTCAGCAGCTAGGGAGCCAGCCACATACACTGGAGTAGGCGGGATCAAATCCAGGCCAGGCCTGCCAAGGGACAATGACAGCTACAAAAAAAAAAAAAAAAAAAAAAAAATAGCTGGGTGTTGTGGTGGATGCCTTTAGTCCCAGCTACTCAGGAGGCTGAGGCAAGAGAATCACTTAAGCCCAAGAGTTGGAGATTGCTGTGAGTTGTGACACCACAGCCTTCTACACAGGGCAACATAATGAGACTCTGTCCCCACCAAAATAAATAAATAAATAAATAAAAGTTTTGGTGACTTCATAGCTTGAAATTGACTATGGTGAGAGTATTTACACCACAGAAATTGGCAACATTATAAATCAGGACTTTCTCTCCCCCTTCTAGATTGTCACTGGCTACACATTTTTCAATATATCACTACTCACAGCCATTTTAGGTTAATACTGTTTTGTGAACAGAGAGAGTAGAGGTACTGACTTACACAGACATCTATAATGAGTTCCTCGTCTATAATGGGTCGAATCTTCCTCGTGAGCTGCTGCTTTGCAGGATACCCATGAGGACAAGAGGAGGAAGAAGAGGTGAGCAATAAATTTAATTTAATCCAGTAAACTCAGATTCAATAATTCAGATTTTTCAATATTTCAATTTCTTCAGGGTACAATGCTCAAATAATCACATTTCCCCCTTATCTTGTGTGGTAGGTTAAAATTTCAGAGAGAAATAGACTCCAACATAGAGAAGAGAGTGCAGGAATTTTGTTGGGGCGTGCTCTCAAAATTAACACTGTTGAGGAGGGAAGGAAACAGGACTGGGTAGAGGCAGAAATTGATCTGAGAAACAGTCACAACAATGACCACGGTTAATCCCATAGGGGGTCCACAGACCAGATGGGTCCTAAACGCCATCATCAAGTTCTAAATGGTTTTTAATTGATTACCAACATTTTAGTATCTTCCATACAAAGCAGAGTCACAGTTTCCCATAGATGAGTTGGAAGATGTGGCAACAGTTGGTGGAGATGGGGCATGGTAGTGTGACTTTAAGGAAGTTACTTACCCTCGCTGTGCTTTAGTTGCCATGTCTATAAAGTGAGGATAAAAATACCCAGCCCACAGGGTGGCTGTGGGGATTAAATAAGATCATGGTTGGAAAATTCTTGGCACAAAGTGAGTGCACCACGAAGGGTGCCTGTTCATGCTTCAATGATCAGAATTGTCTCTGAAACCTCTCTGGATTTTCATTTACTCCTAGAAAATATAAAGAAGTGGCTGGCACTTGAGCTTTTACAGCTGGATGAAGGTTTCTGCTCTGTGTTGTACAGATGCAAACTCATAAGCCTTTCATTTTAGGAAAATTTTAACTATGGATGTGAATCATTTTCTTAAATTAAGTCCATCTCCTTGGTTTGTTATCAACCACCGATGTAAACAAGATGAAAATTAAAAGAAGAAAGTATATATTCTCGCTTACAAGAAAAAAGAAAAAGAAAAATTCAATTACCCCAAAGAAATACAACCCCCTCAAGGGACAAAATTTCCTTTTCATTGGACTGATATGCCCTTCACATTCTGGCTAATTCCATTTTATTGGGAGTAGATATCATTTAATGATCATGCTGCCAAGTAAGAAAAGGAGCCCAGGAGGTTTAGCAGAAGAAAATGTACTGGGTGGTGTCAGAATCTTGTTGTTAAGTTTCTGATAAATATTAGGGATATAAGTACCCCATTTACAGTTTCATACCTTTCTCTTTGAAAGAAAAACCTGTGAACAATGATCTTCAATGATTTATTCCACCCTCACACCTTCCATAGGCCAACACAGTCCCATTAGTAATAGCTCTCAGAACCGCGGTGATTCTCAAAGTCAGGAAGCAGGGAAGCCCCTCTAGACAGGGTGTAGCAAATGAAGTGGTGACCTGAGTAGCACGGAGATAGCCTTTCTCCAGATGGGACTTAGAATGTGCAATTAACTTTGGGTCTGGTGGAGGCAGAGGCAGACAACAATCCCTGCTGGTAAACAGCCTTAAAACATTATCTGAGGCATCTCCTTACTTTTGGTCCATTCATTCATTCCCTCAAAAAGCTTTTGCTGAATGCTAAGTTTTTATGTGCTACGCACTGATCATGGAGAATAACCGAAGGGCCCAGCAAAACACAGTCTGGTAGGAGAGACAGAGCTACAAATAAATAATTATACTCCAGCATAACACTTAGTGAAATGTGGGTATATGTGAACTTGATGCCTTGAATGGGAAGGAACATGGGGTGAGGCTAATTCTCCCAGGGGGATTTAGGAAGATCTCACAGAGGACTTGGTTTCTCTGCTTGGCCTTAGATGGGCATAGAAGAGCTCACCAAGTCGGGAAGGGGACCGTGAGAGAGGCAGAGCTTTAGGGAGAAGGTCAATAGTGGACTAGATTTAAACGAGAATCCTACAAAGGAGAACATAAAAATCTAGGCTTAGGGGCAGGGGCCAGTGATTGCAGCCCATGAAAGCCAGACTAAGGAACATGGCCCTCTCCCCCAGGAAGAGGAGCCACCGCTGTTGCCAGCAGGAGACGGCCACAGTCGAATTCATTCTACATGTGTGACCATTGGTAGATGTGTGCCGTCACTTCTCATTGTGTCAACAGTATACAACGGCTGTCCTCTGAGGACAGCACACCTGCTGGAAAAGGAGAAACAGGGGTGGCCGGAGCGACTGAGGGTGGCAGCTCCTTCTGCTGACCCCTTGCTTCCCACTTTGTCCTGGATCAGGCTGGTGGTCAGCCCTGCCTCCTCCTTCCGGAGATCTGAGATCTAGCTGCAACTTAGGAATGGGAGTCCACCCATGTTGGGGACAGGATTCTGGATCCTGGCCTTGGAGTGAAAGCAGAGCCTGGGATCAGATGCAGAGTCAAACTGTGGGAGCCGCTCAGACTGGCAGGCCCAGGAGAGACAAAGTGCGGGACTAATCACAGACGCAGGACTGGGGTCCCCCCTCTTCTTCTGTCCCCAAAGCCTCCTTCTCTGGACCCAGCATCCTTTCTTTCTCATCCTTCACAGACACAGAGCAAAGAAGAGACTTGGTGCTCAGGCTGTTCCGGAAAGAGGAGCTGGGTTGACTTTAGTAAAGAAACAGCTCATAGAAACCTGAGGCTTTGCTGGGCCTGTCCTGATCAGGGCCCTGCAGCCAGAACTCACTGGTTGGGGTGTGCTTGCTAAGTTATCTGCTCAGGAAGATGGATCTTATCACCCGCACTGTGGCACACGAGGCAGGCATGAGGCCTCCCACACCACCTGCAGAGTTCTCTCTGGGGCCAGGAGGAAACTGTTTTTTTTTTTTAAGCCTTCCCTTCTGCTTTCATGCGTCTCCGGCACGTCCCAGCCGGACGCCACCTGGACACCAGGGGGCGCTGCTGCACCAGCTCAGCCCCGAGGCTCCGTCCACCAAGGGCTCTGGCCGGCTCAGCCATTGGGACCTCTGATCTGGGACAATCACATCAGCAGACTCCAGGTGGGAAGCAATACAAGAAGCGAAAACTTTGTGGCTTTTTTCTCACTGGTGGTTTCTTTAGCTTTACTGAAGGAAAAGAAATCAAAAGATTTACCACTATGCTAAGTGTACCCGTAGATCTTAAGACCTGTTCTGCTTTCACACAAGTTCAAAGATTAAAAAAAAAAAAAAAGTGTACCTTGAAAACAAGAAGATGTAATAATAATCGCTAGGTAAAAATCCCTGGGGATCTATGGCTAGGTCTGATTGCACATCAGGGACTCGGACTCCCGTATCAATCAAGAAAATTTCAAGTGGCCAGGAAATAGCCAGAGACACGATTTTACTTGATTTCAGGCTGGACGTCATTAAAGAAGTCTGACCTTTCTGCTGGAAACAAAGCTCCCGATGTAATTGTGGCTGTTTATTGAACATTTAAATGGGCCAGGAATTGTGCCCAGGGAGCTCGGTGGTTTACAGTATGTGGATTTTCTCATCTCATCCTCACCAAAGTCCTCAAAAAAAATAGAGATGATTATACAAATAACAAACTCAGGTACAGAGAGGCTGAATGAACAGATCAGCTGGTAAGAGAAGATACGAGATTCAAACCCAGGTCTTCACAATGGCAGCTGAGACATATGCTCTTTACTGCACTCGAGTGGGCTCAGCCCTCACTACCTGCCCTTCCATTTGGGCCTCCCAGATGTGCCGACAGCACTGGGTTGGGGGCATGATATACCAGCAGATAAAATATTTCTGTGCAGAAACAAACAAACATATTCCAAGTTCTCTGGGACAATTTAACTTCAGATATTCTCTAATATCTGTTGTCAGAAATAATGCACACACAATGGGTCAAAGAGGCGTGTTGATTTTTTTGTCTGCAAATTATGAAACTTAAGGACATTTTAAGCCGAATTAAGATATCAGAGATAGGAGTTCCAAGTATAATCCTGGCTAGGTGGTGACCACATCAGCCGCATTTTAGGGGATAATGAATGAAAAGGCTATTGAAAGTGGAAAGCACTATACAAACAAAAGAAAGGTGATTCTGTGTGATCTGGATCAGAGCCCCCAGTCCCCATCTCACAGGCACACCTTCTTCCTTTCCGGAGAAGGCGTCAGGTCAGGGTACACTGCAAACAAGCATGAACTGAGTCAGGAAGGGGCTCAAATCTCCACTCCGTTGCTTACTAGCTGTGTAGCTTTGAATAAGAAGTTGCACCTCTCTGAGCCTCATTTTCTTCATCTCTTAAGTGGGTGTAATAACCACCATATTTTATAAAGCAGATGTTAAAAATAACCACATGCATTGTTACCCTGTGCCCATGGCTTTATATATTCGGCACATTACATCTTCCCAGCAGTCCATAGGCAGACACTCTGGTTGTGCTCCAACTGATCATGGCGCTGGGAGAGGCACATCAGTATCAAACACAGGCCCAAGCCCCCAAGTTGCAGAGGTGGAACTCAAACTCAGGTTTATCAGAACCAAGAGCTTAGAATTTAAGCACCTATTGATTGGTGCAGAAGGAGCCAGCGATTACCCATTAAATCTAAGGGGAGTTGTGACAAATCAGAGTTTGCACAGTTCTCTGACAATGTGACTGACATCTGAAGTCTTCACAATAATTTTATGTCAGAGAGTTAACATTGTTAAAGGAAAAGAGACAGAGAGAAGAGAGGTTTTTGCATTCCCCTTTCCTTCCTTCCTTCCTTCCTTCCTCTTTGGATAGAACTTTATATTTTCCAAGACACTGTACATACATAGCATCCTTTTATTCTGATGCTAATCCCACACAGTACACAGGAAAGATTTCCTTACCCTCATCTTACTGAGGATAAAATGAGTCCTAGTAACTAAAGGACTAGCCAAAGTCCCCAGGGGTGACAAAGGTGCAGGTAAAATTTTTAATGTTGCCATAAAGATTAAAAGAGACAGATCACATGTGAGTTCTCAGCACAGCCACTGGCACATAGCAGGTGCCCCATAAATGCTGACTGGATGGGCAAGAGTTGAAAAAGCCTTCCCAGCATCGTGTCCATTCACTTCTCTTTCAACCTTTGGTTCTGCCACTGTGTGGGGTGAGGACTACACTACAAAGGGATATTTTTGGACAAAATGCCCTCCAGTGAAAAACTTGGGGTTATGTTATGTGCATTGTCAGAAATGGGGTGGACAGGTCTATGAGAAGCTCCTTGATTGACTCCACCACGCCTTTCAGAGAATCTTAGACCTAATCTACAGACCACTTGCTCTAGCAATTTCCAGCTCTCAGGCTCTCCTGGCCAGGTCGAGATGGTTTGTCCTATCTGAATATCACTTCACTGCTATTTCCTTACAGTCTGCTTTAAATAGACTCCCTTTTCAATTTAGGAGAATACATTACTATTTCAATATGTGTTTATGAAATCATGAGTTTCATCTTCTGGGTGTGGTTTTTTAAAATACATGCATGCGTTTCAATTCAGGTATTTCTAATACATACATATAGTGCATGAGAAAATTAAACTACATCCTTATTTCACAATTCTGGAAACTCAGTTGGGTCAAATGCCTTTGTAATGTAGGGAGAAAGCACAAAGCGAAAAGCATTGCCTTGAAATTTAACAGCATAGGGACACTTGAACTCAAATCACTTTTCTTACATGCTAGAGCTCTTTGCCACCAAATTTTCCTCTTTTGACCTTAAAATCTGCAACATTAGCTACCTAGATTTGTGTGGAACAAGTGTCTGTGAAGGGGCAATAGGGAAATATATCCCTGCTAAAGGCTTTCTGGTGGGCACGTTGGGTAGTAGGGCTATGAGTGATTTAGAATTTTCCCTTGAGCTCGTCCATATTTTCTTATGTCATTTTGGTTGCTGTGTAAAAGTCAAGCTATTTTTATATGTTTATAATATGCAAGCCTCATCCCCACAGAAGGATGTCCCCTGCCTCTTGAATTAAGGGGGGAGCTCACTTTGTTTGCTATTCATCGGGGCTTGGTTTCTGATAATAATAGTAGGCACAGTTGGCTGAGGACTTATTTTGTGTTAGGCACCAGGGTTAGGGATTTATCTAAATCGTTAAATGCTCACAAGCTTGGAAGGTGGATATTATCTGCGTCTTCCAGCAGCAATGGGAAGAGGGAGCAAAGGAATGGGAGCTTAAAGGTCGCTTGCTAAGATTTCTTGTCTTTGAGTAGCAGGCTGATATTTTAGAGACTGCTGCCATGCTCAGCCTGACCCAGCATGGACATCAGCCCGGCACTGTCTCCTCCAAACCATGCCTGGAATGGGCGGGATCATGCGGGTCCCGTTGTTCCACTGAAGAAGCTGATTTGCAAAGGCTTTCCCCAGTTTGTCTATAAAGTCAAGCAGCAGAGGCCAAGAACCCAGGTGCTTCCATCTCTGGTTCTTTCTTTCTTTTTTTGAGACAGAGTCTCACTATGTCGCCCTCGGTAGAGTGCCATGGTGTCACAGCTCACAGCAACCTCAAACTCTTGAGCTTAAGCAACTCTTTTGCCTCAGCCTCCCAAGTGGCTGGGAGTACAGGCGCCACCACAATGCCTGGCTATTTTTTTGGTTGTAGTTGGCCTGGGCTGGATTCGAGCCCGCCAGCTCCGGCGTATGTGGCTGGCGCCTTAGCCGCTGAGCTACAAGCGCCAAGCCCATCTCTGGTTCTTTCTAATTGCTGAGAACATCACCTACACTTGGTGGGAGGCACTGATATTTAAAGCTGGAAGCTAAAGTGGCCAAACAGGCCCAGCACAGACTGCGTCTGCCTGGGCGACACCGGCTTCCCTGAAGGAAGCACCCGTCTGCCAGGCTTCCCTGCACGGGCGACTTCAGAGGGGTCTGTCATCTGATAGTTAACTGCTCATCCTGCCCGTCAGGGGGAAGTCAAAACATAGTTAAAGTTTAGTGGACTTAATCTATTTAGTAATAAAAATAATAATGGCCCAATTAATAGCAATCCTGTGCACTTTTATGGATGCTTTCATCTGAGAATCAAAGTGGTTTGGAAGAGGAGCCATCATTAGGCTGATTTAACAGATGAGGAAAACCGACCTAACGAGGTGAAATGACTTGCCCAGGGTCAGGGCCTGAGTCAGCACCAGAGTCGTGCAAGGATGCCAGGCCCAGCCAGGGCTCCTGCTCCCTGCCTCCCTCTCGCTGGGCCTGGTGCTTTTGGAGTATCTTTCATCTGACAGTCTTAAATTAATCTCCCAATAATTATCACCATTCATCACTGGCCAACAAGAAAAATCTCCACCTGGCTTGCCAAGCAGGGGAGGCTCCAGTCCTGGGCTGCCCACCCCCCACCCCAACCCCGTGCCCCGTGCCCCATTGAGCCGTCAGGAGTTGGTCGGTGCGGGGTCCTGATCTCTCCATTTGGAGGCTGGGGCTCCACACAGCCAAGAAACTGGGGGGTGAAAAAGGCAATAGGCTCAGTGCCTCGAGCCATTTCCCAAACAATAATGTGAGCATCATCTTGGTGATGCTGGCTTTGAGCTCCTGTTTCCCTGTTATTCCACCTCGAATAAATTCAGACGTTATAACATGGGGGAAAGAACATTGATTTTTGAAGTCAGACGCATCTAGATTTGAATCTTGACTCTCACTTAATAATAGCTGTGTGCCCTTAGATAGATTGCTTTGCCAGTCTGAGCCTCTATGTCTTCACCTGTCAAATCCAGTGTGGCTGTTCTTGAGATGCCTTTGATGCCTGCAAAGCCAGCTACAAGGGCTTCCCTTGGCCCCCTTCTTTAACTGAAAACACTGTGAAGTTGTATTTTGAATATATACAGTGATGCGTCTGCATGGCTGAATATATACAGTGATGTGTGTGCATGGCTGTATACATTTTATATGTATATAACCAAAGTGCAGAGTAGACAGCCACAAACAAATATATCAAAATTTATATATATAAATATTTTAAATATGTATTTAAAAAATATATATATATATTTTAAAAGCTGGGTGGCGCCTGTGGCTCAGTGAGTAGTGTGCCGGCCTCATATACCGAGGGAGGTGGGTTCAAACCCGGCCCCAGCCAAACTGCAACAATAACAACAAAAACAAAGCTTTTCAAAGATGACCTTGACTATACTTAATGTTTTCTCCTACACTCTGATTTGAGGCCATACTGTGCTTCCACCTTAATAAGGCTTCGTGATTATTGGGAGGTCGGAAAGAATGTCCCATTGGACCACTGAACATGGGTTACTTTCCTGCCAGTGGAAGCAATTTATATTAGGCACAGTTTAACAAAAGTAAAAAGGTATAAAAAAAATTGTGTCTAAGGAGGGAAAAAGAAAGGAGAGGCAGAGGAGTAGGTGAAGGGGTCACCCTGAGTGGCCCGACGGTCCATCTCCGCCTTACCACCTCTCTGGAAGACACTGCGCGAATCTTGCTCTGCAGATTAAGAAACAGGCTTGGAGTCATGACAGGACTTGTCCAAGTTCACAAAGCCAGTAAGAGGCTCACAGGGATTTGAGCTCCAGCCTGTCTGATCCCCGGGCTTGTGTTCTCTAATAAGGCACTTGGAAGCCTGCTTTATTAGGGAATGCGTTCTTCCCTGATTGGGTGGTGAAGAGCACATCCTGTTACATCCATCAGCGTTGCAGCAGGAAACAGCTGGTGCATTCACCTGAGCCCCTGACAATCTGTGAGAGCTGAAAGGGTGAGCAAGTGAGGAAAAGCGAAGGTGTGGCCCAGGGCCTGAGGGAGTGACCACCCCTAGACCTTCGGGCACTAGAAGAGGCTGTAGGTCCTCACACTGGTGGAGTGAGAGCCCCTCCAGAGGGTGGGCGTGGGGCCGGAGATGAGTGTCCTGGCTTCAGCCTCTTCCCTCCCTCTCTCCCTCTCCAGGCAGGCTCCTCACTGAACGCGTCTCACTGGAGGCCAAGGGAAAAAGGAGCCTGTTTCCTAGGCAGCCTCCTGGGACAAAAAGCAGACTGGGGCAGGGCAGGGAGTGGATGCCATCAGACAAATGGTGGGACCAGCCTTCCTGCAATAATGCACAACCTCAGTGTTAAGGCCGCCCTCTCCCAAAGGCAGGGGCAATAGCCTTGCTCTTTGCTAACAGCCCTTAAAGGCTCATGTCAGGACACCATAAAGCATCCTTCTGAGTTGTCTAGGCAGGGACACTGCATCCATTTTACAGATGGAGAAGTTGAGGTCCAAGGAGGCCAAGCAACTGGCACAAAGATAACAAGGGGCATCCCAGAAAGAGAAGGCGCAGCGCTAATTGCTCATTCTGGGCCCTTGCTGGTCTAGGCCTTCCCTGTCTCACTCCTTCATTCATTCAACCATTCAGCAGTTATCTCATTATCTACAGAGCAGCTGTTAAGTCCCAGACTGCTTATCCGACAAAAAGCCAGGGGCAATGATTTTTTTTTAACCCTCCCATGATACTTCACCCAGGGGCCCAATTATAGTTATAATTACTGACATTTATTCAGTGCTTACTGTTTGCCAGGGATTGTGCAAAGAACCTGCCTGCATTATCTCATTTAATCCCCACAATAACTCTCGGAGGGAGGTATAATTGTTATTGTCTCCATTTTACAAACAGGAAATCCAGGCTTAGAGAGATTGAATAACTTGCCCAGAGTCATCCAGCTGGTAAGGGATGGGACCTAGCTCAGAACCTAGGCCTTTCTGACTCCAGGAGCTGGTGTTTAACTTCTGTGCTGCTTTGCAGGGGTTCAGCCATGTTACCGATAAGCCAGGTACAGCCCGTAGACATGCTTTATTTCACTTAAGCCAACATTCAAATTTTGAGAGTTCCGTTTTCAAAGTATAGATTTCCTTATTTTTCTTTTCAAGGTTTCAGACAATTTGGCTGCACGGGGCCTGCACTGCTTCCTGGCACAGCCAGTTGTGGGCCGTCCTGCCTGCCTGTGCTCTTTGCTCACAGACCTCCTCTGCCCATCTCCAGAGGTAGCTGGGTTTATGATCCTTGCTGGGCTGCTCTTTATTTTATGGCAAAACACAACACCATGATATGCAACAGGTGCCCTATGGTTGAGGACTGGAACTTTTATCCAAGAGAGGGTCACTTTTTGTCTCCACTTTGCCAGATCCCTGGGAGCACTACCAACACAAAGGGACCAGGGCGTTAAACGGCTCCTAATGCACCTTTCCTCCATTCCTCCCGGCCAGCCACAGCAATGGGGCACAAAAGGCACCCTCCAATGTCATGAAAATGCCCAACCAAAGGAGTTTGTCTCCATGAAGCCCATGGCAACCCCATTGAAGGCAGATAAAACACTTTTAACAATATCACCTTTTATCTGCGCTGTGTGGGCCAAGGGAATAAAACACAGTTGCCAAACACAAATTAATGTGTAATTATTTTCCTTGCCTGAATCATTTTCTTTCATGTGTCAGAGCATGCTGAGCAAATAGCACCACACCTTGGAGTTTAATTGTGATAATCAGGGCTCTGAGCCACAAGAAAGTTTTTTCTAATGTCTCCCTTAGCACTGACTTTCAAGTTAAAGCAACTGAATTTATCTCCCCTCCTCTGTTCTTTCTAACAGAAAGAAATATATATCGGAGGGGGTGCCAAGGCTGCTGCCACCAATATCATACCTGCTCGGCCATGGGAAAGGCCTCACCTCCCACATACAAACACAACCACCTTTGACAGGTGACTTTCCATGCTAATAATAGCTGTTCTTTTCTCTGAGTCATTTGGTGACTAATTATTTGCTTAGTAAATTTAAGACCACCTATCTTTGCATTAATAATATAATGGGATACATGTTATATTGTTTATCTGCTAAGATGCCTTGAAGTTTGAGTCGTGTTCATGTAGGAGGGGGAATAGAGAAGGGAGAGTTTACTGTGGGCTTCTGTCAAAAGGAAGATCCGTGGCCCCATCTGGTCCTCTAAGCCTGTGCTGTAAGGTATGTTGAGCTATTCCTTCTTCTTTCTGCCTCAGTAGATATAAGGTGGAACTCCCAGGTACACAGTGAAGGTTTGTTTAGATGCCAACAATCAGCTCTTCACTTGCAGGGAAACTGCCTCCCTCTTGTCATCAGGGTTGGCTGCATTTAAAGACATTTATAAAAAATCAAAATACCACTGTGCTTCTTCACCTGCTTCAGATCCTCAACCTTGGACATGACAGCACCAGCTATTGGCAGATCCACCATTCTTTCTGAGAGGCCTTTGGCAGCACTGGGGATGAGAGACCATTGTGGGGCTGATGACTTTGCATTATTCTTTCAGTAATTTATGAATTTGTCCTTGCATTTAGAATATTTTACACCCTGTTCCTTCTATTGTTCTTCATCATGATGGGCCCAAACTACGTAAGTTATCATTGTCACAATTGGCACACAGTAGGTATTCAGCCGACTATGATCACTGGAGGAATAAAACAGTATTTTAAGAAAGTTTTTCCTGAAGAAGTGGTTGGGGATAGGGCTGTTTCTTTGTTCATCTGCTCATGCATACACACATTCCTTCATGGAGTCATCAGTTTTGGTGTACCTCCTCTAAGGAGGGAGATACAAAAAAGCAAGAGACTCCACTGCTGCTCTCAAGGGGAGACCAGACGAGGCAGACACAGGTGGAAAATTTCAGCCCTAAAGTTAGAGAAAAACATAGCTGGCTCTGGTGGCAACAGCACGAAGCTCCTGACCAGTGTCTGCTACTGAGAGCTTCCCAACTAACTGGCTCTTCCAGTGTAGTTCTGACATGGTGTTTTCATTTACGTGAATAACAAAGATGAAAGTATACAAACAACAAAGGCTATGTTGGAACTCCTCTTGTTCATCAATGACACGAGCAATTTCTTTGCTAAATTAGATAACTTTCGAATACAGTCCTGTGCCTTATATGTCACATTGCCATTGGACAATATGCATGACAGTGGTCCCATGATATTACAATACCTGTGCCTTTTCTATGTTTAGATATCTTTAGATACACAAACACTGTCGTGTTCCAATTGCAGTAAGAGTATTCAGTACAGTGATTTGCTGTACAGGTGTGTAACCCAGCCTGAGTGCATAGTAGGCTATACCATCTAGGATTGTGTGGGAACTCTGTGATGTTCCCCCAACAGAATTGCCTAGCAATGCAATTCTCAGAATGAATTTCCACCATTAAGCGACACAGGACTGTATTGGGAGATTATTTCTTCCATTTGGGGGTGATAGCCACAATGTAATAACTATAGACAGGATCCACTTGAAGTTTAATCTGCATCATTAATATCGTCTCATCACCTTTCAAAGTCTAGATGATCAACATCACAATTAACTAAGCTCTGACTTGTAATATTTGCCAATTTCCATAGTGTAAATACTCCAAATGACGTCCAAGTTACCAGTGAGACATCACTGAGAGCGGCACTAGCGCACCAGGATGCGGAATTTCCACCATACCGATGTGATAGAGGTAAATAATCTTAACAGCACTAGATAATAGTAAAATGTAATAAAATAATTAGGAAGCGATGAGTTTTGAGTATTTACGAGCTTTGTTTTTAATATAATTTATTTAATTATAAGTTTTTATAATTTAATCTTTAATAATTGCTGTATTTAACAACCAGCTTGCAAAATTCCTGACAATTTAATAATTGGTTCTTGCAGGCCAGTAAGGGCAGGCTCTGGCACATTCCTGTACCTCACCCAGCTTGCGAGGTCAGGGAGGGCTTCTCAGACAAGGAGATTCCTGAGCCAAGGAGAAGACAATGAAATACAAAGTCCAACTCCCATGGGTTCAAATCCCAGCTCCACCTCTTTTGGGCTCAGTGAACCTGTTGTAAGTTATTTTACCATTGTAGATCTCAGTTTATGATTCCTTAAAATGGGTATAAGAATGCCTACATCACAGGGCTGTTGGTGGATGAAGCATCTAGTCTCTATGAGGTCCCTTCACATACTAACCAGGAATCCAGAGGAAAGTGCAGAAACATAAGAACATTCCGGACAGGGAGAGAGTCCTAAGATTCACTAAGATGCACTAAGGCAGAGTGGGACAGAGCAGGGCCTGTGGGAGCAGCCAGTTGTTCCAGAGACATAACACCCATGAGCATGCAGATGAGGCTAGAAAAGTAGGCCGAGGCCTTGAATGTCAAGCTCAGAAATTTCACCTTGGTCACGGAGGTTGGTGTCTAAACTCTAGGGGAATAGGGATGGGTCCATCTGGGCTTGTCTCTTCATCATAAAATAGACCTTGTTCAGCCTAGACCATCATTCAGGACAATGGTGATGATGAAAGAGGCTAACGTTTGAAAAGTGTTTAGCACAGGTCCTGACAAATGATATAGATGAAAGTTAGTTATCTCTATTTTTATCATTCCTAGCACCCGGCTCAGGGTCTGGGAATGACAGGAAATGAGTAAATGTTTGTTGTGCTGGGCGTCTTCACCCTGAATTGAAGGCAGTTGCCCACTTTGCCATCCTGTGCCCCTGGAATGGCATGTGGCTTCCAGGTAGAGCTGGGAGACCCCCAGGAGGGAGCTATGGGCTGGCACGTATCCACTAGCAACTGTACAGACTCAGCCAGAGCAGCGACCCCAGATCTACATCTGGGGTACTTTGGGGGAGCTTTCTTTGAGTCCTGTGATGAAGCTTCTGTAAAGTTCCCAGACAGCCCTAGTTGCCCAAAGACTTGCCCGTAGCATGGCTTTCTTCCTGTGCTAGGTACACTTGGCCTTTGCCTAAGCTGCCATAAGCCCAGGGCAGTGGAGATTCAGCATGATTCTTTGGATAATTCAGGGCCCTGCCTGCTGTTGCTGAGGAAACAATCGGGAACACTTGCTTGTTCTGCATGAAATAACCAGTTTGCCTGTTTACAGAAAGCTATTCAGAGCTCTGCCGTTTATCTGGTCTGAGCAGACACAGCCAAGAACTTGCTGTTGCTTTTTTAATTAAATACCTACTGTGTGGCCGAGGCTTTCACAAGGTTGGCCCCAGACTACCACCCACAGTTATGAGAGATTTCTTGAGATAAGCCTGGTTTATAGAAGAGAAACCTAGTGTTTATGAAGCATTTGTGTGGTTACTGTCTCCTCGAACCCTTAGGACAACTTCATGAGGCCAGTGTTAAGGAAAATGAGGCACAGAGAAGTTAAGTGAATAATAACAATGATTATTTTCTAAGTGTTCAGGACCAGGAAGTGGCTTTTCATGCATCGATCCATTCCCGCTTTGCTGTAACTGAGTGAAGGAGTTGCTATTAATTCACTGTCATTGTACAGATGAGAAGTTTGGTGCTTAGACAGATCTTTGGGAGTAAGTTGTGGAACAAGGGTTCTAACCCTGGGATCACTGCAAAATCCAAGCTCTTAACCATGACTGGCACAGATCCCAGGGCCTGGGAAGCAGTGCTGGGTTTGAACACGTGTTTGTCCCTAGGGATCTGTGTCCTACCATTCCCTGCCCCCCACAACCCTCACACATGTCCCTCCACCATGTTCTTAGACTTAGCATTGAGATTTTTAGCCTCTACATTGTGGAATAACATGATGTGGGGGTTAGATCTAAATGCCAGCACGGGGCACCGTGCGGATTCAGGTTGGTGCAGTTTCTCTTGAGCCAGTTCTCATTCGTCCCTAGATTTCAATCTAGAATTGATTGAAATCAATTCAAGGAAAGAGAGGAAATAAAACCCATCCTTTGCCCTCCCTCAAGCTGCTCCCATTGTCCTAGGGATAATATAGCCCTAGGGATAAATGAGAAATTGCCCAGTGTGCGGGGAGGGCTGGGGAAAGGTGCTTTGTGAATAATGTCACAGGTGTCCTTGCTCTGCTGGTCGGAGTGGAGCTTGGCCAGCTCCCCAACAGAGACGCCCACTCTGATGCTGACCACTGCAGCCTCTGCCCCTTATCTGGAGCCAACGCTTCAGAACATAAGCCTCTCCCTACGCAGCACCTCTCGTGTTTTTCTTTGCGTTTGTTTCTTTTCTTTCTCTTTTCCAAATTCACACCAATGTAAGAGAACTCATGCAGTGTTCTGAAGAAAGAAAGCAGAGGGAGAATGAGAGGGATAGTAAGGTCGGGAGTGCATGGAGGCATCAGGACCAAATCTGTACCGTGTGTTAACCGCCACCGGGAGACAAGTGGCCCTTGCTTATTTTTTACTTGCCTCTGCGAAATTTGGTTTCCACAATAGAAATATGTCCAAGAATGACTGCTGGGCTCGGATCCAAAGATTTATTTCTGAGAAGGGAAGGCACTGAACTTGTAATCCTTTGTAGTCCTAACTCTGCTTTCTGATGCTGGGTGAATGCCCTAACCTTACTGAAATCTCACAGCCTCCTCCCTCCTATTAAACAAACAGGACTGGTTAAGTCTTCCCTGAGCCTCTCAGAACCCTAAAGTGGAAACTTTTATGATGCCCATTTTACAGATGAGAAAACTGAGGCACAGAGAGGCTAAATAACTTGCCCCTAGTCATTCAACTAGAAAGCAGTAGAGACAGGATTCAAACCCAGGTCCTCTGGCTCAAAAATCCTCATTGCCTTCCTCTTTTCCCCCCTGAATGAATCTGGATTTGGGAACTGAACCCAGCCTAGAACTTTCCAATACTGTCTCTTTGCCTTTGAGAGTCTTAGAGGTAGGAGATCTGAGATAGGACTGGCCAATCCACTCGAGATCCATGGAGGAGAATCCACAACCAGGTTTTCCCCCCTGTATTATATAAGCAAAACCTTTCCACTGTAGAACATTTGCAGAATAGAGATGAGCTAAAATAATATACATAAACCATCCATAATCCTACCCACTCAAAGGTAACCACTCTTGCCTCCTAATGACTATTATTTCAGGTATCTTCCTATACATATAAATACATACCTTTATATATCTAACAAACATAGTGTTATGAGATACATAAGCTTTTGTTTAGATTTTTGGTCCTGAAGTGGAAATAGCTTCATGAATTTAAATGATTATAGATGGATGTACACATGGTAAAAACCAGGTGGATGATACAGGAAATAGTGAAGAAGAAAGTTAAAAACAAAAAAGAAAAGAAAAGAAAAGAAAAAAATACAGCCCAATCCCACCAGCCTGAAGTCATCACGGTGGACCTTGTGGTATCTGTCCTTCTCAGCCTGTCACTAGGAGAATAACGCATATATAACTACATTTTTGTTTATGAATGGAATGACACTTGCAGTTTTTTTGAGTGGTTATTTTTTCTGTAATATTATATTGTGAGTATTTTCCCATGTCAACAAATATAGCCCTGTGTCACGGTTTTCAGTGACCACACAACATTTCATCATATGCGTGTGTCATCATTTGTTTAACTGTTCTCCCATTGTTAGTTGTTTAGATTACTTTTCACTTTTTCTTTTTTATAGTGTAGCCATGAACAGCCATATGGCTGAGATTTTGAGCACTCTTGGTTGTTTTCTTAAAATAAATTCTGAGGAGTAGTGTGGCTGCACCTAAAGGCATGCCTGCTTTAAAAAGTCATGGGCTTTAGTAAGAACACTGTTCCTGGGACACCCCAGAATTTTTAGAAATGACTCAAAGAACTCATTTAGCATGGGACCCGTGAGTGAAGCGCCTCCCGCCCAAAGTGAGGACTCTAAAGCGTGAATTTGAGTGATTAGTGTCTATTTCTCCCCATGAGGAGGAAATGATATCTCTCAGTTGAACTCAAACTCTTCCTTTTATTAACAATCACATCGTGTCTGTCTGTGCCCCCAGCCAGGCTTGTCTCAGCTCTTGAGATTCAAATGGAATTCCACCAAACTCCCATCAACACGACTTTCTGAGCTTTCTAAAGGCTTGCTGGAATGTTGCAGCCCCTGGTCCTGCTGTACACCTCTGTCCCCACCTCAGGTCACCCTGGGCACATTGCCGCCAGTTTCCACACCAAACCACTGCACAGCAAGGCTTCCTCCCGCCCTGCAGAATTTTGTGGAGATTCTGGGCAGAAATCATGTTCACCCGTTAGTAATCTCCCAACCTCCAGGTTCACTTTTATTCAAACTTCTCCTGTCACTGGGGCATCTATCTCTTCTTTCTATCATGTACAACACCTGACATACTGCCTTCTCTCTCCTCTTCAGTGGGGAACCTGTAGCTTTGGGGCCATATGTGGCCTTGTGGATCCTTGAGTGTGACAAATCCTTTTAGTAAAGGATGGATTCCATAAGGAGCTACACTCAGGGATCTGGAGGGTCACATGTGGCCTTGAGGCCACAGGTTCCCCACCCCTGCTGGAGTCTAACTCAAATATCTCAAGGTATTTCTTCCAAATTAATGCAGGATCCCCAAGAGAATTTTGTTGAATATATTTTTCTATATCTGCTTCATTTATCTCTGTTTTATTTATAATGAATCTATGGAATGGTCCCAATTAAAAAAATGATTTCTTCAATTGTGCCCCTAAACTTAAGCAGTGTCCTTAGAAATTCCGGTAATATTCAGTTATTCAAACTGCCTCTATCAACCAAAGTGGATATATAAATAACATTCATGTGCCCTAATTTGGGTTCTGAAATTGTACTTAGAACACCTACACACAGATGAAATGAAATGACATAAAATTAAATTGGTCGAGTTTTGGCCCTTTTCTCAACATGCTGCCTTACATTATGATTAGTTATTTACTTTTAGACATCCACCTTCAACTCCAGCTGGGTTGTAAATTTCTTTAAGACAAAGCCAAAATTATTAGATTTTTGCCCTTGTTTTTAATTTCTCTAGCCTCCAGCACAGTGTCTAAGACCAAGTTGGACCACCGTATATGCCTATTATATATTATATTAATATCTGCAATGTCCTTGGGTGTTTGGGGGGTTCCTAAAACTTTCTCAGGCAGGTCCACATAAACAAGAACGCTGTCACTAACGTATACAAAATTGCACAGACAGTGTCAATAATGAGATGTATGGATTTTTTCCCCTCCATTTTAGGAGTTAATTCCTCTCTGATGCTATCAGGGAATAAACAGAGATCTGAATCTGAAGTCCAATAGGTTTGGAATTCCAGTCAAGGCTTTCTTCTCAGATGATTCACTCTGAAATTTGCTCTTGAACAGCTGAGATGACTTCTGTGTCTATCTCTCAACCCATTTGTTTTTTTTTAATTTAACTAGAATCTGATTTGTACTCATAGCTGGAAGAATGTTTCTTAGCTACAAAATTCAAGGCTGACTAGACAAAATTCAAAGCAAGAATTATGAGCCAAATTTGAGCCCCTTTCTTTGAGTCAATAAGGGTCACATTCTTCCGTCTGTTCTCCAAAATTCTTCCACTTTATATACTATTTCATTTTCCCCCTAAAGCCTTAAATTTGGACATGAAACTCTATATGAGATAAGATCTATGTTACGATTGTAAAATAATTTTAGACCTTTCAAAGATTATAAGCTTTCCTCCTAATACAAACGTTCCATTTGCTCTGAATTTACAACCCGGTAGGTCTTATCAAGTGCTTTTATATAGCTTATCCCTTTTATTGTTTATAATGACTTTATGAGGTAGGGAAGATAATGCCCATTTTGAAGAACAAGAAACTGAAGTTCTGGAGGGAAAAGTGACTTGGGAACTTGAGACCAACTGCTAGTACAAGATAGAACCAGGACATGTTTGCTAATGTGAGTTTGTAATCATTCTGTAGTTGTGTTACATAGATGCTTTGTCTCTCCTAATATTAACTCATCCAAGAATATAACCATGGGATTAAACCTTGTGTACCTCCTAGAACTTTTAACAGGGTTGACTTCACTGTCAAATTTATAAAGCACAACTTGTCATCCCCTTTCTTAGACGATATGTCCCCCATTTCTTACCAAAGGAAAACGAATTCGAAATTTTTAGTTGATAACAAAGGAGCCTTACAATTGGTCCTGATCTCTCCGTCAAACATTTTCTCTCAGACGTCTCTTAAATAAGATCTTTATTCCAGCCAAGCTGATATATTCAGAATTCACCAACTCCACCTTGTCCCTTCCTACCCCTTTGCCTTTGCTGTTACCTCAGTTTGATTCATCCTCCACTGACCTCCCCTTTGGGGAGACAAAAGCAGAACCAGATTCTGATACCAGAGGGCACATTGCTGGGAACTGGGCTGGATGGTATACGGCTATGCCACTGAGTGGTAAAAAACGGAAACAGAAAATAACATTCTACCTTTCTGCCTTTTCTGTATATAACACGGTCTGACCATTGACCTAGCAATCCTGTATTATACACTTCTTCTGCTAATCTATTTTCTTATATCAATAATAATATTACCTTTTCAAAGCTATAAAATGAACCTCTCTGGACGAGAATATGCTTGGGAAGACTATGCCCTTCAATTTCTCCCCCCCCTGTCCTCGTAGCTGTCCCTGCCTGGATAATGTCCCATCCTCTGAGCAGTTTCCTGTCTCTTCCCACCACCAAGTCAGGGAAGTCAGGACGTGTTTTCACAGTCCTCCCCTATGGCAGGACTGACTATACGTTATTGTAATTAATCTCGATAGTCCATCTCTTCAGCTACATTGTGAACTCGTAAAGGGCAGGAGTTGTGAAATTCATGGAACAAGTGGGTATCAGGAAATAGTTATTGAAATCCCAGATTGACCCCTAGCACCTGAGTCTCTCCGTTGCTTATTTAAGCTCTGACTTCTCCTCTTCTAGAAGGGCAATGGCCACTTCCAAGAGCTGCTTTGTAGTCTCTTGTAGGTCAAAGGCCACTGCTCAGGTCTCCCTGAAGCAAGTGTCAGCCTTGCCAGAACAGATGACATACATGCAAATAGCATGTGTAATGTACACACCAGCTCCCCAAATGAAACCCGATCACTGCATCCAGCTGCTGCCCCGATGCATGTTTCTTATCACGTCTTGAGAGGTGTCTCGATTTGCAAGCAGCCTTGTTTTCTTGAGTCATGCCCCTCTCTGGGGTGGGCCTGAAGTGAGACAGCCAGAAAGGAGCTCTTTTCACCTAAATAGGCTGTCGTATTACTGATGACTTTAGATGCCAAGAGGCTTTGATCAAGATTTCTGCACCAGGCCTTATACAACCACCAACACTTCGAGCAGACTGCATTTCATTAGTATGTAAGCTCAACGAGGGCTGCTCTGGATTTTATTTTGTAAGAGTCATTCAGCTGGTAATGGCTTGTGCAAAAAGAGATGGTTCATTTAGCTCTGTTTCTTGTCCAGTTTTCTAAGTGGGGAGCCAGTCTGTATTATGGGAGTGGATTTTTGATATATTTCATGTTCTCTGAATGCTACTGCAATGGACCATGCTATACCCACCTGTTTTGCATCCATTAGGAAACCCATATTGGGTTTTGATTGTCAAGTTTGATTAGGTGCTAGAGTTGGAGTTGATGAGGTAGAAGCAAAATAAGACCAACTTATACTGCTAACAGCCATTCTCTAACAAGCTGATTTCACATATGACAAATGCTGGAAATTGTAATGGCCTTTAATAAAGTGTAGTAGGCAATCTTTCAAGCACAGAGCTAATCTCTTCATAATGTGGAATGCTATGAATCTCTGCAAAGGAACGCTTTTCTCTCTACCAGAAACCAAATAATGGTCCTCTAGGATGAACTGGTTCCAGATCATCCCCTCGAAGAAAGGGAGTCCAGAAACTTCTGGAAGTTGGGTTGAATTTTCTGTGGCAGGTGAGATTCAAATGCTACTGACCCAGGAAGGACGATGAAATTCAGTGCAAATTGGTTATTGTGTACTACAACTTTATCAGCTGTAAACTAAAGGGGAAGAGATTATTAAAAAACAAAGTGATTCTAAGCTCCTCTTCCTATTGGAAACTGTGGTCTTTGCTGGAAAGGGCCTTGGTCACAGGATTGGGCAGCCTGGTTTTAGTGCCTGTCCTGGTAATTTCCAGTGATGTGAGTATAGGGGTTGAACGGTGAACCCCTCCAAAAGATATGCCCATGTCCCTTTCCTGAAATCATGAATGTGACCTAACTGGAAAAAGTTTGCAGATGTAATGAAGTTAAGAATTTTGAGATGAAATCATTCTGGATTATCTTGGTGTACCCCAAATCCAATGGTATAGGCCCTTATGAGGGAAAGGCAACAGGAGATCTACACAAAGAGAAGGAGGCAAGGTGATCATGAAAGCAAAGAGTGGAGTGATGTGGCCTCAAGCTAAGGAATGCAGGCAACCACCAGAGCAGGAAACGGCAAGGAACACAGTTTCCCAGAAGCCTTTGCCAACACCTTTATTTCATACTTCTGGCCTCCAGAAGGGTGAGATGACAAATTTCTGCTGTGTTATAGCCACCAAGTTATGGTTGCTTGTTACAGTAGCTGCAGGAAGCTAATGTAGTGAATGTGAAAAGTACTGAACCACTTTGAACTTGTTTTGAACCCTGCAAGTGACAAATGAATAATTCTGACCTCACTGAGCATTTGCTAAGAGGAAATTCCACATAAAAATGCACAGCATTGTGCCTGGTACATCTGAGGTGTTCAGCTTGTATAGTTGAAAAGAGAGAAAGAAGCAGCATTAACATTTACTAGAAGGTGATCAAGTCACAGGATGTTTGGGTTGCCAGGGACAGAACCACAAAGTGAACTAGCTTTTTGGCTGAGAATTTATTGGAAGGCCCCTATAACTGCAGAAGAACAGATGGGCAATTCAGCCTCAAAGGAAACAGAACTAGAGACATCAATACCTCTAGAACTCCATCTTGGCCTCTCTTTAAGGGCAGACAACATTATCTCTCACTGCAGATGGACGTACACAACCCAGCAAGCCTTCAGAGTTTCCTACAGCTTCAGGCTCCCATTTTTACCAAAATGGCATTGCTCTCCTTCCCTCAGCAATGATTTTAAATCCCCTAGAAGGGATTCTGTTTGGTCAGGCCTGGACCAAGGCCTCACCAGCTTGGGGGACAATGAAGTGGGAGCTGCACAGTAGCCTTTGCTAGATGTGGGAGAAGTAGTTCCCTGCATCATCAGGTTATGCTCATCCTGAGGTGGGATGATCAAGTCACAGATGCCCACCTGCTGGCATCTGGCAAGGTTTAGTGATGCAGATTACCAATATTGCTTTCACCAAAAGCCATTCCTCCCAGTTTGATGAGCTTATTTCATGGAAATGTTCAGAGCAGGAGATGCTTAATGTTTTATAGTATTTGGTGTCTTTAAAATATAGCACCTTCTTAGATTCTGGCTCCCTTTCAATAGATTCTCTTCCAGGAAACTTGTGATTCCAGTGCACACACTGGAGAGAGGAGGATAAAAAAAGACTTGAGCTGCAGAGTCAAATTGCTGAGCTGAGATTACAGATTTTTGCCTGAATTCTGGATTTGCTGCTAACTCTCTGAGTCACAGTTTCCTGTTCTGCAAAATATGGGTCAAGATGACCTTTATTTTTTCTAACTGGGGTTCCCACAGGGTCTCCAAGGATGTTGATGGAAGGCTTAATTTCATAACTCAAAAGAAGCTGTACTCATTCCCATAGTCATGAAATCATTATGAGTCTTTATTATGGACTGGACTCAAGGTGGTCACTCTACCTACTTTATTATTATAATCAGTTATTTAAATCTGTGCTTAACAGATTTTGGGGGAAATAAATTATTCCATAATAAACTAAAAGTTTTTGTTTTTTTTTTAAACTAAAATCCTCTTTTAAGACAAGGGGGAAAGAGACAAGTATAGGAAGAGAGAGATTGAGAGGGGTACAAATCTGAGACTCTGGGGGGAAGAAGGGGTTTTCAAAGGATCACTCAGCTGTCAAGGAGCAATGGGGCTGGTCCATCTATCTTCAGGTTCATGTGTGTAATGCCCTAACACCCGAGATAAGCTGCCAGAAAACTCCTAGAACTGGTGAATACATTTAGCAAAGTTGCAGAACACAAACTCAACATGCAAAAATTTCTATACATGGGCGGCAAACTGTGGCTCAAGGAGTAGGGAGCCAGCCCCATATACCAGAGGTGATGGGGTCAAACCCAGCCCCAGCCAAAAAACTGGAAAAAAATAAAAAAAAATTCCATACATAGATAGAAACTACCCGTAAAAGAAATCAAGAAAGCAATTTTATTTACAATAGCTACATAAATACTCTGGTTTCTTTTCAGATCATATAAATCTTTCACCTTTTACAATAGCTACCAAAGTAAAAAAAAAAAAGAACAAAAAAACCCTTAAGAATAAATTTAACCAAGGAGATAAAAAACATCTCTACAGTGAAAACTGCAAAGCATGGATGAAAAAATTGAAGAGGACACACACGCATGGAAAGACATCTCATGTTCATAATTTAGATAAATTAGTGTTGTCGAAATGACCACACTACCCAAAGCAATCTATAGATCAAAGCAATTTCTATCAAGATACCAGTGGTATTTTTCACATAAATTTAAAAAAAAAATCCTAAAATTTGCATGGAACCACAAAAGGACCCTGAATAGCCAAAGCAATCCTGAACAAAAAGAACAAATCTGGAAACATAGCACTACCTGTCTTCAAAATATACTACAAAGCTACATAAATAAAACAGCATGGTACTGGTATAAAAACAGACACATGTACCAATGGAACAGAATAGAGAACATAGAAATAAATTCACATATTCACATCAGCTGACTGATGTTTGCCAAGAGCATACATTGGTGAAAAAATACCCTTTTCAATAAATGGCACTGGGAAAATTGGATATTCATATGCAGAAGAATGAAACTAGAAACCTCTCACCATGTGCCAAAATTGACCAACATGAATTAAAGACTTAAATGTAATACCCCAAATTATAAATGTACTAGAAGAAAACATGGAAAATGCTTCAAGGAATTGGGCTAGAAAAAGATGGCTTGGATAAGCCGACACAAGTACACGCAACACACGCAAAAATAAAATAACCGGATCATATCAAACTAAAAAGCTTCTGCAGAGCAAAGGAAATAACAGAGTGAAGAGACAACCTGTAGAATGAAAAAAAAGATTGGTAAATTATTCAGCCAATGAAAATTAATATCTAAAATATTCAAAGAACTGAAATAACTCAACAACAACAACAAAAAAAACCCAAATAATCCCATTAAACACTGGATAAATAACTTTAACAGACATTTCTTGAAAGAAGAGCTTAAAATAGCCAACAAGTAGCTGGGTGGGGTGGGGCGTGGAGCGCAATGTCACGAATATCAGTGAAATGCAAATCAAAACCATAACGAGATATCACCTCTCCCCAGTTAGAGAGGCCTGTTATTAAAAAGATAAAAAATAACAAATGTTGGCAAGGATGGGAGAAAAGGGAATTCTTACACACTTTTTGTGGAAATGAAAATTAGTACAGCCGTTAGGGAAAAGAATATGGAGGCTTCAAAAAGAAAAAAAGAAAACTTTAAAAATAGAACTAGCACAAGACCCACCAATAATACAACTGAGTACTTATCAAAAAGAAAGAAAAACAGTATATGGAAGAGAGATCTGCTCCCCATGTTCACTGCAGCCATGTTCACAATCATCCAGATATAGGATCAGTCCATTGTGTCCATGAACTGATGAATGAGTTATATGTACACCATGGCACGCTAATTGGCCATAAACAAGAACAAAGTCCTGTCATTTGGAGCAACATGGATGAACCTGAAGGGCATTGAGTTGAGTGAAATAAGTCAGGCACAGAAAGGTGAATACTGCGTGTTCTTACTCATCTATGGGAGCTAAAAACGTTGATCTCAGAAGCAAGGAGCAAAGTAGTGACCACTAGAGGCTGGAAAAGCAACAGGGAGGGAGGAACAGAGAAAGCTCCGGTAACAGACACAAAATTATAGCTAGGAGGGACCAGTTCTCATGTTCTTTGGCACTGCAGGGTGACTTTAGAACAGTAATTTATTGCATATTTTCAATGTCGAGGTCAGAGGATTTTGAATGTTTCCATCACAGAGAAATGATAAATGTCTGAGGTATGGATATGCTAGTTACCTTGAGTTGATCATTGCATGTTGTATACATGTATTGAAATATCATTGTTTATCCCACAAATATGTGCAATTATTATATGTCAATTAAAAGTAATTTTTTTCTTAAAACACAGATTTTTTTTTTTTTTGAGACAGAGCCTCGAGCTGTCACCCTGGATAGAGTGCTGTGGCATCACAGCTCACAGCAACCCCCAATTCCTGGGCTCAAGCGAGTCTCCTGCCTCCGCCTCCTGAGTAGCTGGGACTACGGGTGCC
>CAUYRH010107774.1:0-22082 GCA_963574655.1 Perodicticus potto | reverse complement strand
CAACAGGCTAAGGCGCCAGCCACGTATACCTGAGCTGGCGGGTTCGAATCCAGCCTGAGCCCGCCAAACAACAATGACGGCTGCAACCAAAAAATGGCCGGGCATTGTGGCGGGCACCTGTAGTCCCAGCTACTTGGGAGGTGGAGGCAGGAGAATCATTTGGGCCCAGGAGTTGGAGGTTGCTGTGAGCTGTGATGCCACAGTACTCTACCCAGGGTGACAGCTTGAGGCTCTGTCTCAAAAGAAAAAAAAAAAGAAAAGAATAAAAAGAAAATATATTCTGTATAGACTGAATGCTACTGGGAGAATAAATAACTATAACAGCTCTCCTTCTAGCTGCCTGCTGATTGAAACGCTGGATCCCTACAAGTCTGTGTAAGCAGAGACCTTGATCCAGAATGTCCCATGAATTTTCAGTGTCCTAAAGTAGGTGATTTCAGGGGACCAATGATCCTGTACTGACCATCCTCACCATGGGAGACACGGAGCAAATAATGTTTATTTGGTCTCTCTCCATGCTCAATTCTCATCCTTCAATCCTTTTTTGAAAGACCCTTTTAAAGGGAGGAACCCCGCCCTGCCTGTCATAGGCATGTAAGTATAATGCTGATGAATGATATTAGCCCAGTGCCTCCTTGCAAGGTGTCCGCATTCAGTGGTTACATGACTGAGTGTTACTGGGTGAATAAATAATTATAATAATTTATGCTCAATTTTCCAGCATATTTCAAAGACTTTTCTTTAAATATATAGTATGCTGTGGTTTGAATGCTTACATCCCCCTTATGCTGAAGGTGGGGTCCTTGGAAGGTGAATTGGTCATGGGAGTAGAGGCCTCCTGAATGGGATTAGTGTCCTTATAAAGGAGGATCCCTAACCCTTCCACCATGTGAGGATAGAGTGAGAAAATGGCTATCTATGAGGATGTGGACCCTTACCGGACACCTAAGCTGTCAATGCCTTGATCTTGGACTTCCCAGCCTCCAGAACAGGAAGAAATAAACTTCTACAGCTTATAAACTACCTAATCTGTGGTGTTTTATTATAATGGCTTAAATGGACTAAGACACAGTCCTTCATTTGCTCCTCACAGGATCCTGGTAGATATTATCATCTTTCTCAGAGTTGAGGACCTTGCTTAGAAAGGTTAGGTAAATGATCTAAAGTTGCACAGCTGATAAGAGGAATTTAAATCCAGCTCCAAGCTCTTTCTCCCTGTATAGAGTGAAATATACTCTTTCTATACATAGTGGATGAGATGAAAACATCCTGTCCTAGATGATCCTAAATCTTCCTTCACACCAGGGGTGAGCAATCTTTTCTTGTTGGAAGGACACGTTAACTTAGCTGTAGTCAAATAAGGCCACATTCAAGAAACTTCAACTGGATGTACTTAAAAATGTACATTATTTTATAGAAATCAAAGTACTATGTACGTAATAATTTCAAAAAATGAAACTATTTGTTTTTTAAACTTATGTAACTCATTAATGATTTTGTTGTGCCTGCTTTCCTTTTTTTTTTTTGAGACAGAGCCTCAAGCTGTCACCCTGGATAGAGTGCGGTGGCATCACAGCTCACAGCAACCTCTAATTCCTGGGTTCAAGCGATTCTCCTGCCTCCGCCTCCCAAGTAGCTGGGACTACAGGCACCCGCCACAATGCCTGGCCATTTTTTTGGTTGCAGCCATTATTATTGTTTGGTGGGCCCCGGCTGGATTCGAACCCACCAGCTCAGGTGTACATGGCTGGCGCCTTAGCCTGTTGAGCCACAGGCGCCAAGCCATGTGCCTGCTTTTCATTGGAAAGCATTTGAATATATGAAGCATGGAGGTCTGCAGTTTCACTTGATCTTCTAGACGGGTGTCAGTTATTTGTGACCTTGAGGGTGGCTTGAGTAGGGTTAGGTAGGAGAATGTGGATTCACAGAAATGAGTAGTTGAAAAGCAAGAGAGCATTTTTTGGGCATGTTGCCAAAAGCATGGGTATTCTACTACATTTTTTTTTTCATATTTCAAGTGGACTTTTCTTACCATCGAACACTGACCTTAAAATGTCATCCACTGAGGGCTCAATCAGTTCCGTCTGTAGTTCTTCATGTGTCTTGGTGATATCAACTAAGCTAATTTGAGGGTAATGTACTGATTCTCAAAGTTAGTGAACCTTTCATTGCATTCTCCAATTAATATGTCTATAACGGCTATGTTTTCTTCAGATGATTCTCATGTATCATCCTGTTTATCAATGACCTTTGCTAACTGGGGAAAATATTCATCTGAAATTTCCTTCTGAAGCAGAAGTGTTTTAAGAAAAGAAAGGTTTCTTCAAAATCTTGGACTTGTTGCCACGTATTATATATAGACTTCATTTTACCTTGCAAAGAAATATTCAAGTCATTTTGATTTGACATGATATTACATAGAAATGTTGCATTCCTATAGAAATTTCCCTTCAATAATACATATTGCTAATTCTGTTCTTCATGAACTTTAAGTATGTGTCCTTGCCGAGATAAAATTTTGGCTAACACCTGTCCTTGTGATAGACAACATGCTTCAGAATGATACAACAAATCCACAGTGAATAAATACCTCATGGTTCAACTTTAGCATGTTATAAAACTGATCATTCTGTGTTTCGTTTGCATGAATATAGTTAATGATACTTATAACTTGTTGCAAAGTGTCACTTAAAATGGTAGCTTTAGCACAGAGATTTTGCTGATGCAAGATACAATGAAAAGAAAAGAGAGCATCTGGATCTGTTAATACTTTCTTTAACTGTATCATCAGCTCTTTGTATTTTCCTGTCATGGAAGGTGCACCATCTCTACATATACTTACTAAATTTACCAAATTCAGTCCAACTTCATGACATGTATCTTAAAAGTCGTAGAAGGTATCTATTTCCCATGTTCTGCTCACAAGAGTGCCCAAAGTGAATAACTCTTCCTAACAAAGTCTTCCATTACAACTCAACTTAAGTATAAAACCTGCATGTGGTCAATAATACCAGTTGATTCATCCAAAGTGATTGAATAATATATATTTTCCTTTCGAAGTCTTTCATGAAAGTGTTCTGTTAAGTTGAAAGCTAATTCATGCTGCTGATCAGTTATGGTTCTCCCTCAAGAGGCAGTTGTTTGCATTTTAAAATGTTATTGGGGTCTAAGCATCCTACAACCTTGACAATACATTCTTTCACAATTTCTATATCACTGAATGGCTTTTCTTTCCTGGCAAGCTTATGTGTTACCTTATAAGTTGCTGTAGTGGTGTTATTTTCAGGTCTTATTGCTACTTGAAAGAATTGTCTTTGCTTTTGCTTTTTATCTTTTAACATTTGAAATACAACCTTTCATGATTCTCCCTCTAATTTAAAATATTTGTGGTCCTTATGAGTGTCAGACTATTGATGAGCATTGGATTTCTTTAATGCCAATATTGAGTATCACAAAGCAAGCAAATCATCTTATCTTTAGCAGAAGCAAGATAATATTGCAATTCTCAATCCTCATTAAAAAATCTGTTTTATTTCTTCAGTGATCTCTTGGTCTTCTTTGACATAATGGGCTGTTAAGCAGACAGAATTAAAAAATTGTTGAGCTGTACAACTATTCACAAATTTCACTTCAGATAGAAACACACCGTACTCTTGTCAGAAGCTGATAACAGACAAGTGTACTCAACTCCCAAAACTCTGGCTTATCAGCCTCATGGGGTAGTGTCATCAGTCAGGTGGGGAAAGTTATGAGAACTAAATCATGAGTATAGCAGCCATTAACTTAGCCCGTATGGCTTACTAATGTTCTAATTGTACTGGTTAACTGAGGAATCGTTTCATTATCTTATTCTTTGTTATTTTAAATATGTTCACTTTAAAAATAAAATAAAAATATAAAAGCATAGTGACTGTAATACTGGCACCTTGGGAGGCCAAGGTGGGTGGATTACTTGAGCTCAGCAGTTCGAGACCAGCCTCAGCCAGAGCAAGACCCGGTCTCGAAAAATAGCTGAACACTGTGGCAGATAGCTGTAGTCTCACTACTTGGGAGGCTGAGGCAAGAGAATTAGTTGAACCCAAGAGTTAGAGGTTGCTGTAAGTTATGACGCCATGCCACTCTACCGAGGGCAACAGAAGGAGACAGTCTCAAAAAAAAAATAATAAAAATAAAATAAATTGTTCTTAAATTTGAAGTCAATGAAAAGGCCCTACTTAAGGATCTAGAAAGGCACATATGGCCTTAAGATCACAGGCTCCCTATCCCTACTTTATACCATAGGCAATCAACAGGAATGATGGGTGAGTCTCTGTCCTTATGAAGCAAATATGTAGTATACATTAACACACAAAAACAGAGAGAACGTGGATGATTTAAAAAGTAGAAAAATAAGTCTAGCTGGAGGACAGGGACTTAAAATACACCTATCCGACACTGACTATCTCCCAAACCTTACCTCTACCCTGCCACCAAGTTTTGTAGATTAAAGACAAGTGAGGCTAGAAAATGATTTTATGTGCACTTTATGTCAAAGCAAAATAATAAGAATTTGCTTCTGCAGTTGAACATTTTGAGATCTGTGATAACATAAAGTATTGAGTCCTGGTCTAGTATAGTGGTCTCAGATTTGAGTGGACATAAATACTAGGTAGGGGTCTTGTTAAAAACTCAGATTCCCTAGTCACTCTTACTGTTCTAATTTGGGAGGTCTGCATTTAGCAACACCTCAGTGTCGTTCAGGTATAGGTGGCCCAGTGGACTCATTTACAGGGACATTGGCTTAGAGCCACTCAGATAACTGCTCCTTAATTGGCTTGAAGCTCTGAGGACATGAACTAAACCTCCAAAAGTTAACACCTTGTTCATGTCACCTGAAGTCTAGATTTAGGACACTTTTCAGGCTTTTCTTGTGTTACTTAACTTTGGCTGATGACTAAAGTTTCTTACCACTGACTTAACCTGGTGTGTGTGTTTTTATTTGGCTAAAACTCTAGGTCCAGGGTCTAGGGATGAATCTCCTGTAAAATGCCTCCTACTGTTTATGAAGATCAAAGGCACTGGCTGTGTTTGAAGGTCACTGACCTAAATGCCCCACTGATGATTCAAAATGGGGCAAGGCATCGTTACCGTTTGCCCAAATACTGCACCTGCTCTTCTTCTTTCCTTGTTAAATATTTGCTGTCTGTCTGAATTGGGAAAGGATATTTTGCACCAAATGCAAATGGAGATGGTTTTAACTGGTGCCTCTTTGTACTTGTATGTGGCTTCCTTTCCTTGAGAATGTGCAGTGGATAGAAGTGCTGTCTATTGCTTTTCCTAATGGGCTATTCATAAATGTGCCCCTCTGGTCAGTCAGCTTGTTTTGTCTGTTCTGTGGCTTTAAGGAGGCTTTGTTTGCCCACCTGTAGCAGATGTACTTGGACTCCAGATGTTTGTAAGAATCTTTCCATGTGGGTCATGTATAATGTTATACAGCAGCAATAACTCTTTTAAAGGCTTGTGACTTTTTAAGAAGGTCTGATTGCTTATTGTTTGGGAAGTGTTTGTGGTTCCTAATTAAGCATTTCATTAAAAGCTGCCAACATATTTTGGTCTATAAAATGACTCTATGAAGTTGATTTTTTTCTAACTAATTCCTATGGTTTTATGTCTATATTTTGGTGGCATGAATTTTGTTAAATTGGGGCCCACCCATGAAATATTTAAGAAATGATTGATGATAGTGAAAAAAATCACACACACACATAGAAACACAATCAAAAATATGTTTATATTTTTAGAGGAACTTGGGGGATGCAAAATCTAGCAGACAAAGGGGGTATAGGAATCTTGATCTTTAAAAAAGTTTTGGTAAAGCAATTTCAATACATAGAAAAGTAGACAGATAATATATTGACCTCTCATACATCCATTGCTCAACTTCAATAATTATCAGTTATGATCAATTTTTTTGTAGTTCCTTTCATTCCCCCATCCTGATTGTTTTGAGGCAAATCTTAAACATGTTATATACCATTAATATAATTTCATAGGCAAATATTTCAGGATGCATTTCTAAAAGATAAGGTTATGCAGTTATTATAAAACTAACCACAATATACACAATAATAATAATAATACATAATAATAACCCCCCAAATCCCTCAACAGAAATTCAATAATAACATCAGATATCCAATTTGTCTTTGTGTCCCTTTAATTGTCTAAAGAATGCTCTCTCTCTCTCTCACAAGCATGCTATCTCTACACTTCCCTTTTTAAAAATAAACAAATAAAAAAGGATCCAAAAAAGTCCATACAGTAAGATTGGTTGAATATCTATGTCTCTTTTAATTAATAAATATTCTCCTTCATTACTTTTTATTTTATTTATTTACTTTTTTGTTTTCGTTAACAAAAAAAAATCTTCTAGTTTTTCCTAGAGTCCCCACGGTTTGGGTTCTGCTGACTCCATTCTTATGATAATGTCAGATAAAATATGTAATATACATCATGTATACATGTTGATGTTTCTAACTGAAATTCAGGGCTGAGGTTTTCATTTAACCTCTTTTTACATTTGTATCTTCTTTTTTTCACTCTCCAAAATCCCAGTTTTTAATGATAGCACATAACTACTTATTTCTTTATCCCATAACATGTACAAAACAATGTCAGAATAACAGTTCCAGCACTTCTACCGATGCTGTGATTATGGAAGCTTATTTGCAGTACTACTGTTTTATAATTATTTTTGTCCTTAGGTATGTACAGTTAAAGTCAGTGGTGTTTTGGTAAATGTTTAACAATTCAGTGGGGTTTTGGTGTATTTCACAACCGGTACTCTGAAAACAAACAAATAACAGAACAACAAAACCAAAGTAAAACAAACCCCTGATTTGTAGCATTAGCTGATTTCCATGGTGTAAATACCTCTACTGTGGCCACTTTCAAGCTCCCACCATAGAGTCACTGAATACAGAGACGGGAAGAGATACACAGAGGCAGCTCCTGAGAGCAGGGCCTTACTGGCTCTAGTGCAACAGTGGGAAATTCCTGTCTTGAAGTCACTTGAAAGAGTCCTTTACTGTGTGGTTATAACACCAATTGGACACCCAGTGAGGTTCATTTGTTCCATTTATATTTTATTTTATAATTATGCAAAATATTTGTATGGTTTTAAAGTCTAATCTACAAATATTCAAAGAAGCCCAATTTCCTTCTCTGTCATCTTCATGCTGTGCCCTTCCTCCCACATGGGATTTTTAAATTGTAATTTTAAGCCATTTATTTTAAAATATTATGGTATCTTTTCATTGCTTTCTCATTGACATGCACACACCCACATATTCCCCATTCTTAGAGAAACAGTAGCACTTTTTACCTAAGTGCCCTTTTCTACACCTTGTTTTTTCACTTACTATATCCTGGAGATCATTTCACAGTAGTACATACAACATCTATCTTTACCTCATTCCTTTTTCAGCTGAATGGAACTATTCCATTTTTTAGAAGGACTATGCTTTATTTAACTGATCTCCTACTGATGGACATTTGAGTTGTTCCAGTCATTTTAAATAAAAATTTGTTTGATGGCTCGGCCCCTGTGGCTCAAGCGGCTAAGGTGCCAGCCACATACACCTGAGCTGGTGGGTTCGAATGCAGCCCAGGCCTGCCAAACAAAGACAGCTGCAACCCAAAAATAGCCAGGTGTTGTGGCAGGTGCCTGTAGTCCCAGCTACTTGGGAGGCAGAGGCAGGAGACTCGCTTGAGCCCAGGAGTTGGAGGTTGCTGTGAGCTGTGATGCCATAGCACTCTACCCAGGGCGACAGCTTGAGGCTCCGTCTCAAAAAAAAAAAAAAAATTGTTTTTGTTTGATGTTGACTAGAGAGTACATTTAGTAGTTTAAAATCCAGATGACATGCTAGAGTATAATAGTGACACACCCTACTTAATTCTTTCCCTGAGATAGCAATCTCTTGTCACCAGAGACAATCCAGTGTTTTGTACATATTTCGCTTATAGGCACTCCCATCTCTCCTTGCAAGGTGAGGACTAGTATTATTAATCATATTTAGTAAGTGCAACACATAAGAAGTAGAGAACTCAAGTGTTTTAATCCATTTTAGTCAATGTCATGTCACTGGACATGGGACTAGACCTTAGGCTTCTGGATAGCATTTGGCTTTTCTATACTGGGCACATGCATTTTCCTTTCCAGCTTCCACAGCCAAATGGCAGTTACAAAGGTAGTATTTGTCAAGTTACCTTTGTCTGCATTGAAATCAGTTAATAGTGATCTGATGGATGAGTAATCAATCACTCCCACCATTATCATCACCAACTCTTGAATTTGCTTTGATTATTATGTTCTCATGTAAACAAAGATGGTGGCACACTGAGAGTGAGATAAAGCAAATTCAACAAATTAAATGAGCAATGATTTTCTAGAGTAAATGACATCAATTCAGACATATCTTTGAAAACATACAAAAGATACACATTTTGCTTTATCAGAGGCAGCATACTTAGAGTTTAGGTAGTACTAAAAAGGAAAAAAACCCCAAACATCACAATTAACAACATTACACATACTGATGGGAGTTTATGGGTAGCATGTAAGGGGAAAAGCAAGAATGGGAGAGTTCCTTGCTGTGGTTATTAGCCTCGCAAATGTCCCATGAGCAGTGCCTCCCAGAATTCAGGCCCTGTGTAGACAGGGTGGAAGTGAATGTGTGACTTCCAAGGCTGGGTTGTAAGAGGCATTGCAGCTTTTGCTTTAGTTTCTTGGATCCCTTGCCTTGGGGAAGGCCAGCTACGGAGTCCGTGAGGGTATCAAGTAGCTCAACAAGAAGAGGACCCAAGGCCCCCAACCAATACCCAGCACCAACTTACTAGCCATGGGTGCCAGCCACCCGGGAAGCAGATTCCACTGCCACCAGTCAGTGGACTGCAGATGACTGAGGCATCTGACTGCTGCCTTCTGAGGGACCTGAGCCCAAAACACCCAGATGTGCCACTCCTGAATTCAGAGCCACAGAGAAATACTCATTATTGTTTTAAGTCATCAAGTTTTGGGAGTGGTTTGTTATGCAACATGGATAAATAACACAGTATCTGAATCTCAAGTTAGTAGATAATAACACTCATCTTCACAATCACTTTTCAAGGTAGGCATTTTCTATTGTATTTATTACCCTTTTCTGATTAAAACAACTGGAAAGTGTAATCAAGTTATAAACAAGATAGAAAGTACCTTCAACCCCAAGACAGGCCACAATCTTCCCTATTATAACAGGTTAGAAACTCAAGATGCAGAGAGGGAAGAAACTTCTCCAAGTAGTACAATGACCAAGTGGTACAGTAGTGTTTGAACGTGAGCCTGTTTAACTCAATTTTGTAATGTATCTCTGCATTCTGCTAGTCTTTAACAGTGTGGAATTAAATACCAGAGCTTTTAATATGAAAACTCCCTCTTTATAACAAAAATATCCCTAAGGCATGGTTTCTGCTCCTCTACTCATTCACACATTCAACAAATAGCTATTAAGTACCTAGGATGTATTAGTCAACATGCCAGGTCCTGGGGGAGATAGGAAGACACACCTGGTGTCAATTCCACAGACACTACAGCACCGTGGAAGACATTGACACTAAAAAGGTAAACACACAGTGAGGGGGGTACATGCCAACTGCTGTGAGTGCCAAGAAGGAGAAGCACATGTGTTGAGGAAGAATGCCCTACTTGAGACTGAAGCTGGGTATTTTAGTTTAGTTACCTTCTGTACGAGGTAGAGTTTGGAGAAGACCAGGGACTGGCACATACGGAGCATGTGCTAAGACGCTGAGGTGGGAAATTGATTGGCAGATTTGTGGAAGTAAAGGGAGGGTATCTGCAGAGGAATGCAGGCAGGGGAGAGAGGGTGAGGTCAGCTGGGTAAGGAGCTGGGGCCAGGCCATCACTCATAGGACTCATCATAGGACAGGCTACAGTGCGTGAGTTTTATTTTAGGAGAAAAGTGACACCTCTGAGGGACTTTAATTTTTAATCTGCTTTTAAAGATTATTCTAGCTGCGGTGTGGAGAAAGGTAGAGACGGTGTGGAGAAAGGCGGTGTGAGTGGAAGGTGGACACTGAAGGGACAGTTGTACAGCTTCCCAGAGAGTAGGAAGATGTGACACTGTGATCTAGGGTGACAGGAGTATTTTGAGATGGATTGAAATCTGGTAGGGGACTGCATGTGAAGATGGAGAGTTGCTTACAGAAATGAGCCCCAGTGAATCAGAGTGACATTTACAAAGAGGAGAAGGACCAGAGGAAGAGCAGATTTGGTTACGGTCTGAGGTACAAAGAATTTGCTTTTATATATAGTGATTGTCAATTCCATAGTGTTTGGGCAAGAAAAAAGAATCTGGCCTTGTCCCATATCCAGGTTCCAGTTTGACAGCAACCAGCTGCTCTCAGATAGCATCTCTCGGCTGTTATCTGGGTCCCTTCTCATGCTTTTCTTTCACTAATGGTCTTATACGAGGATCTCAAACTGCGGATAAGGAAACATGTTACTAGTTAGCTCAGTTCTGGCTGGGTAATCCTCTAGGATTCAATGAGTCACTGCTAACCACATTAGAGCAGGCACCTGGAGGGCTCCTTTGAAGAAAATGCCCCTACACTTCTCCTGTTCGGTCGCTGCCAAGGGAGTACGGGGTTTTCTTCTTCAAAGATCCTGTATTTGCCATAAAAATCTTTACTGTTCAGTCTTTGTTATGCTGTCTCTGGGTGTTTTCAGCATAAACCATATTCAGTTAACTCCCCGAACACAGGACTGTTTCATTACCACATATGCAAATTTTGAGTAGATAGATCACTTATATTAATGTATTTAAGTACCTTAATATTGCTTGTTTCAAAGAGATTCCATTATGTAGATTCTTCCTTTCAGAACTTAAGGGATTAATTCACCTTTCATGTATTTATGAGATACTTACATCTTACTATCTGCAAGTAACATAATTCTCCAAATCATATTTGGGCAAAAATAGACCTTAGCTATTAAAATAGAGGAAAGAAAACACAAAATAATATAGTCACATTTTTTATAGCCTCAAAATAAAATTAGATCTTTCATGTAATTTTCTGGTTATTTAACTGTTCTAAAAATGGCTCTCAGAGTTCTGTTATTTTCCAACCATTGAAAAGAACTATCTTTTCCTCGAGCACTCCTCTTTCTTGAGTTAGTCTCCTCGCCAGTGGGATTGCTCTCAAATTGCAGGTATTTTCTCGGAGTACCGTTATCAGCTTTGCAAAACGTGAGCTCATTAGTACCAGGCATTGAAGTCTGCTGGGCAGAGCATGGGCCTGGCATGTGGGGTCTCCGAGGGAGGGAACATCCGACCTCTGACTCAACCACCTGAAGAGCTTTATCTGGAGGTAAAGCTCTATTGACCCTACCTGGCTGGGTGGGTTTGTGTGAAGATTGGTGGGGTTGAGTATGATTTCAGAAACTGTCAAGTATTTTCCCAGGTAAGATGCTCTTTTGATCCTTCCTGCTTTGAGAATGTTTTCCTGGTGTGGCCCTTTCCTCCTCATGTCCACTGTCACAGCCTTGGCAGACACCCCGTCGTCTCTTCCCTGGACAGTTGAACAGGCTCCCTGACTGTAGCCTTGTCTCCTCCAGTCTCTCCTCCACAGTGTCGCCAGTGCCATCTTTCCCAAATGCAAAGTCTCCTGAGGTAGAGGCAGCACTTAAGCTTGTAGTGGCTTCCTGTGTCTCAGTTCTGGCTGGGTAACTCCATTCATTTTTGGGAATGGCTGCCAGGGCTCCCCTCACCGTCCTCTCCCTGTTCGGCCCCACTGTCCACACTCACTCTGTGGCTGTGTTCCTGGGCCTTTATATGAGCTGTTCTCCCTCCCTACAGCCCCCTCCCCAGGTCAGGCTGAGGAGCTTCTCCTGCTATCTCTGTGCCCCAGCTTCAGCCTCATCTCTTCTCAAGCCTTCCCTGGTTCCCCTGACCCAATCCCGAATTACAGCCCCTTTCCCACTATTTTGCAATCGCGTGTAGAACCCATATGTCCCAGGCTTCAGCAGCCTCATCTCTTCTCAAGCCTTCCCTGATTCCCCTGACCCAATCCCGAATTACAGCCCCTTTCCCACTATTTTGCAATCGCGTGTAGAACCCATATGTCCCAGGTTTCAGCAGTCTGAGGGCAAGTGTGGCCTCCTCAGGTCAGGGCCCTCTCTCTCCTGGGAGCTCCGAGGTGGGCCACACGTGGGCCCTTACATCCTGTTACTTTTGTGGCCAGGGAGGCCTGGGTGACTGACAGATTCCCCTTTCCTCTGAAGCTTCAGTTGGGGCCATCCTGGAGGCTAGGCACGCTCATGCCAGTCAGGGAAGGCTCTGAGAGGCCTGAGTGTGTTGTACTGTGCCCACTGCGTCCCCCAGCTCAGGTACAGATCCCCGCCTGCTCTCCTTTGAAGCTTTTTTGAGTCAGAAGAATGTTCCTTCCCTCTGTAGAATGTCCATAGAGGATAGAAACCTCTAAGGCCTGAACTGTCTGCTCGTCTCCCTAGACGCACAAGGCCTTGGATCTGAGTAGGGGTTTCCAGTGAAAAGCTGTATTAATGGTTACTGTGGTTACTGTAGAGAGGTGATAGGAAATGGTTAATATGAACACAGGAGTCTTAAGTTGTCTGAAATACATTTCCAGGGAGGAAGTGTAGAACCTGCTGAGGGTCATATTTACATTTGTGCTTGTTTTTTAAATTCCTGGCATCCTGGAATTTCCAGGAGTCAGAGTCTAGACTAGAGATAAGGCACTCTGGTCCCTGGGCCCATCTCTTCCCTCCTATGCTGCGTTTTGCAGCACTGAAGCCTCTGGGGACATCATTCTGCCTTATGGTAAAGAATTCCTTAGATGCAGAAAAATGACTATTTCAGATGAAGAATTAGGGATGTGTCTGAAAATTTCTGGCATAGATGGGGGAAGAAGTCCTAATATGTTTTTGTGGTTAAATAGCCAAAAAGTATGTTAACTACATGAGTGATGTGACTAGACTGGGAAAAGGCAACCTGAGAGTATTTTAAGATGCTTGGTTATGTAATTATATATCCAGAAGGTACCATATCCAGCAGAGTGATAGATTAAAAATTATAATCAGTGTTCTTAAGCATATAATTAGCATATTGAGCATTGACAGTTCAGACCTTAATTAAGTACATAGCCTGCTAACAGAGGGAGTTCTGATTTTAGAGTTACACAGGAGCCTTACTCCCTGGAGGAGGAAAATTTTAACTAATCACGTAAAGTTTCTCTTCTACATCTCTTTTAGCAAAAGATCAAAAACTACCCTTTCCAGAATGATTCCTTGAGTTGCCTTTATGTCTGGGAGTAGGGCTGGGGGGTGAGGATGTGGCATGTAGGAGGGAATTTGGTGATTTTGTCAAAATGTAAATGGTGTTCTGTTCTTCAACATAATTTTCCTTCTGTAGCTGAAATAATTTCATACGTGACTTTTGGAGCATTATGAGTAACCTTTAAAAGACTTATGTCACTTTCTTCTAGCACTGAAAATCAGAAGTCCTTTTTTTTTTTTTAAATGCCACGATCTATTTGGAAGTAATTTTGCCTTATAGCCAAGGGTAATCTCATCACTGAGTAATGCTTCTATTTATGTAAGTCTGCATCTCAGAGCCTGTCCGTATCTTGAAGAAATCCCCAATGCAGGAGGCAGGATATAAAATTGAATACCATCATATAATATCCCCAAAGGGACTTGTTTAGTGTTTTCTTATCCAGTTACCCATGGCTACAGGGAAAGATTTTTCAAAATTCAATACAAATTGTGTTGGCTTGTTTTTCTTCTTGACACCCTTAAGTCTTCTTTGATCACAGTAGATTTTCAAGAAAAGGAAAAAAATTCCTTTATATCTCTCAATGTCAAGGGGCATGGAGACAGTTATTCCATTGCCCTTCTACAGAGCTTCTAATTGTTTGGAAGGACAAAGATATCTCAGAGTAAGCTTTCTGGGACCAAAGTCAAAGCTGTTTGCTCTGTTCAGTGTCAGGACGTTCTTGGATATTAGCCAAGGGGATCTAATTATTGAAAGATTTTATTATGAGGTTGCTTTATCTAAAAGATAATTCGATTTGTTGTATTGCCCATCGAGCATTAATTAGTCACCAGATATTTAATTATTGAGAAACTATCATGTTCTATGTTCTTTTGTCTATCCTGTAAAACAGCGTTATTCGAAAGCTCAGCTTCCACTGGGTTCACCGACTGCAGTCACTTCATAAGAAGCCAGAGCCTACAGAATTTGAAAGAAAGAGCAGAATAATGGCACCCTGATGGTTCACTGGGCCATGGAATTCCCCAAATCTCATGATGGACATTAAAATTCTGTTAATATAAAAGAATATGTGCTCTAATTTTCCTGAAGTAATTTTATAGCAGATGGAGTTAGCCCTCCTGCAATTTAAAAAGAGAATCCCCGAAGCTGGGAGTGTTAGAGTTGATCTCACTGAGGGAAGAGCACTCTTAGAAAGGTGAGCTCCTTAGTGAAATAGATACAGTTATCCCCACTGTCCCAGTCACAGGGGCCTTTGTCACAGACAATCCAGTTCCCTCGATTGTGACTCTATGTTCAGCAAACAAATGTGCGGATATCTAATTTGTCTTCTTAAGGACAGGGGAGGGGACCATGGTCTATGAGGATCTACCAAAATTAGTGACCCCTTTTGTGCCTGCCCTAGAGCATATGCTGCTTCTTTACCATAAGGAGCAAATTTTAGGACATAAGGAGACAGAAAGTTACTGAAGGGTTGCATAAGCTCTTTCATTCTCTTTCTGATATGATGCCCAAACTCTAATGCCCTCCATGTTTTCAACACTTTTTCTAAAGTATGTCCTGAGCGTCTGAAGCTCTGAGCTAGCATGGCTAACTTGTATTTGTAGGTAGACCACAGACAATTGCCCAGAGCCAAGAGGCAAACTTTTGTAGGAAATTTTTGAGCTAGAGCTCCAATCCGACCCTATTCCATACCTTTCTTTGAAGAAGTAATTGTGAAAACCATGAGGGGGTTTTGGCCTAGATCCCATTGCTTATTGTGCAAAAATCCAGTTCTTGAGACAACAAGGATTGCCAAGGAAGAAAGGAATTTTTTTTTTAGTAAGTCATAAATACATAAGAAACTTTCTCAAGTCCATTTACCCAGTAATGGAGATCATAGTTTTTTTAAGGAAGTATCATGCACATGCCTTCAGGCAGGTCATGCTGCAATTAATAAGGGGTCACATGCATTGGGGGACAGGTAAGGCTTGGTGTTTGGAAGTCTGCCCAGGGGCCTTCAGAATCTCAACTTCTCACCATTTCTGGGAAACAACTCAAAAGTCAAGTAGTTAGTTAAGAGAAAGGATTATTTAAAAAAATATAGGGGTCATTGAAATTCATTCATAAAACTGGTTTTGTGATTACGGACTATCCATCTTTGTGCATTAGGCTTCACTCTTTGTGAGACTACAATAGGCCTCATCCAGACTTAATTGGTATTTGAACCAAGCTGTCTTCAAAATATTTCAGGGATTAGGATTTTTAAACAAAGGCAATTCAGGCAGGAATTTGTATGTTATTTGTCTTCTTTCTGAGCAAACATGTAGACATCTTATAGGACAGGACAATGCTGTGGATCTACTTTGCCTGAGAATAATTTTTTTTGTACCTAGAGAACAATAATTATGATACTAATAATCCTGGTTCTGAGAAGAAGAAACAGTCTTCATGGGCTAACGTAAAGGAACAATCTTTAAACATCTTCCTTTGGAGAAATCTACAAATTCTTAGACAACATAAAAATATCAGCCACTGGGCAGTGCCTGTGGCTCAGCGAATAGGGCACCAGCCCCATATACTGAGGGTGATGGGTTCACACCTGGCCCTGGCTGAACTGCAACAAAAACATAGCCAGGTGTTGTGGTAGGTGCCTGTGCATTGGGAGGCTAAGGCAAGAGAATCTACTTGGGAGGCTAAGGCAAGAGAATCGCCTAAGCCTAGGAACTGGAGGTTGCTGTGAGCTGTTTGATGCCACAGTACTCCTCCAACGGTGATAAAGTAAGACTCTGTCTCTATAAAAAAAAAAAAAAAAAGAATCTCAGCCACTTAGAGAATACATGCTTCCTTTGTACACTGTATATATGTGTTATGGGCTATATGTCTGTGCCTCACATCCCTCAGATTCATATGTTGAAGCCTCAACTTCCAATGCAATGATATTTGAAGATGAGGCCTTTGGGAAATCATTAGGGTTAGATTAGGTCATGAGGGTGGGGCCCTCATAGTGGAGATTAGTGATCTTTGAAGAAGAGGAAGAGAGAACAACCTCTTTCTCCAAGTGCATACACCAAACAAAGGCCATGTGAGGATATAACAAGAAGGTGGTCACCTGCAAGCCAGGAAGAGAGCCCTCACAGAATCATGCTAAAACTCTGATCTGAGACTTTCAGACTTCAGAAACATGACAAAATAAAAACTTCTATTGTTTAATCCACCTTGTCCATAGTATTTTGTGATGGCAGCCTAAGCTGCCATATTGTAAATAGGTTTTTAAAAAATCTTTTGGTTTAGTTTGTGTGACTCAGTTACCCAGGATCCACTCAACTACAGATGATGTGGTGGCCAGATAAAATCCAGATCATCAGGCAGCAAAGCTGGAGACCAAGCAAACCAAAGACAAACCTACTGGAAACTTCACCAAGGGACAGTGTGACTGATGAGACTTAGCCTGGGCAGCCTTGTGGTCTCTGTCTTCATCTTTTTCCTGGCATGTCTCTCTGTCTATCTTCTTTGCATGTTACAAATAACAACAAAATTTGGTGGAAGGGAGATATACAATCATAGCACATGAAATATGAGTAATGCAAAAGTAAATGTAATTAATAATTATTTTACTTTCTTGCTTGAAATTTCTCAGCACCTACATTAGAGTTTTATTAAAATTTCTCTTATAACAGAGGGCAGACTGTGTGGTTAGAGCTGCCTGAATCAATCGGGAAGTCTATTTGAAACCTTATTTTTTATTTAAAAAAATTATGCAAATTTTGTATTCTACTGCAAAACACTGCCATGTTTGTTTCAATGTGAAAAGAATGTCCTTCCCTCAAATCTTTATGTTAAATTTATGTTCCAGAAAGATGAGTCTCATTTATTTGTGTTTTTCTAGAAGTCCTGGCTTACTCACATGTATTCCAGTGGGTAGACATAAATTACTTTAGAAACATGAGTTTCTACAATAAAATCCAGGCTCTGCAGTGTGGCACATAAAGCCCTGAGTCATTTCCCTTTTCCTTTTTTGATGCCATATACTCCAGATTTACTGGAGTCTTTGGCATGGTTTTTGTTGTAGCTTTGGCCTTTATACATATTGTTCTCTTGGCCTGGGGTGCATTTTTTTTTTTTTTTTTTTAATACCAGATGCTCTGTCTTTGTCCACTTTAAGGGTTTTAAAAACCCTTACTCCTGCTCCAGTTCCCAGCTTATTTGTCTTTTTCCTCTCTGAAACACATAGTTGACGTTCCCGAGCAATGTTTATAGTATATATATATAGATATATATATATCGTATTATATACATATATTTATATATAAAGTATAAACTATAGACCAATCTCCACAGTTGGCCACCTCCCTACCTTGACCACCTTCTTAAGTTGCCTAATGTTTATAGATCAGAAATGCACCACATTTATATACCAGTACAGTAGGCCTAGTTCCTTGTGTTGACTACCTCTGCATACTGACCAGTATGTTCTAGACCTTTGGGTGGTCAACATACAGAGGTTCTACTGTAGATATTCCAAAGCCCTACAGTTTTATAAGGATTACCCTTTCTCATAATAGCCAAATATATCATCTGGCTCTGCGTCCCACACGCAGTACAAGGTCAAGTGGCCTTCCTGACATTTCCCAGCATTTTCAGGGAGGCTTTCAACTTCCTGATTTTCATATTTTCGGTTTTCCAGCTTGCTTCCCTGCTTCTATATAGGCATGGACTAGCTTCTTTTACAGTCTTCCAAAGCTTCTTTAACAAAGGTTTGTTGTGTGGAAAACATTGCTGATGTTTTCAGAATAGCAGAGAGGGATCACAAACAGTATATTAGAATATGAACAACCTAAAATTAAATATTTAATGTCTTAAATTCTTGCTCAACTCCATAAGGGAGGCTTTCAGAGGCAATCCATACCCCTGGCTATCACGTACTACTGTGTTGCCAAGCTCTTTCTCCTTCTCCTCCTCTCTGAGTCTGCAGGATCCTTCAATACCCATGTAGCTGAGAGATAACCCCACAGTGCTGCTTCTGTATTATGTGGGCAATGTAGTGCTTTCTTTGTGTTCTTTTTTATTTACATGTGTTTAGAGGAGGTTCTCCTTTTCTACCAAAAAGTCCATTTTAAACAAAAGAGAATGCTTTTTTTCCTAACAGCAATTCTCTAACATCCTAGAGCAATAAACTTAAATTGTAGTTAGTTCTATGTGGTGGGTGCTGGGATGTGCTGCCCAGATTCCACTGCCACTGCTCAAATGAAGGAGTTATTTTCTCAGCTGCTGGGAGAGACAGAAAGTGCTCAGCTTCCAGTTCCCTTCAGAATTGCCTCAGCCAAAGAGATCAACCTTGCTCAAGTTCACATTGCCTTCTGGTGTGGCCTCTATCTGATGACTGGTTGAAGTGTTCCCTTGCTCTACCTCAGTTGATTAATTCTTCTAAAGGGCCATTGTTATAGAGTAAATGACCAGTTAGTTTTCCTGGGAACTAAAACCTGCATTCCTATCTCCTGCCAGTAGTCAGGAGGGGCAGGAGAATGTCTTTTATTCTTTGTGAGATAGCTCAAGGGACTCTCTGGCAGAGGCCATGAGATCATCTTAGCCAAAGATGGGATGAATTGGGAAGAGGCCACTAGACTGTCCTAGCTGAAGAAGGAATTATAGGATTAAGCAAAATCGTTAAAAGCCCTGTGCTTCCGCTCAGAGGCAGGAATTTGGACTTTGAGACAATAGTCTGACATTTTTCTCTTCTGCCAGGAAAGTAATAAATTTCTCTTTCCTTTTTAACCATTTGTTCCTGTTCTTTTCAAGTGGCCTTGTGGATGAGTGCTGAGCTTTCAGTAAAACCATCCCTTCTTCATAGTGCCCCGGTTGACTGAGATGGTCAGCACTGAGTCTGCATCATAGCCAACTTCTCTTTCTTCCCCAGCCTGCTTCCTTTACCTCCCTCATTAGGGACTGATCCTTTCATTAATCCTACTCCCTATTAATGTCCTGCATGCTGATCTCCATCTCAGAGTCTGCTTCTTGGCAAGTAAAATCTGTGACCCTCTACTTCATAAATTATCTATCTAGGACTGATGTTTTGTTTGTTTGTAGAACAGGACTTCTAATAGTACTCTCCACACAGAATTGGAATGGAGTATTAAAGTAATTACACCCCAAGGGCCATTCAGACTATAATGCTAAGCTAGTTAAGGAGAAGCTGTTTTGTTCCCAGTGTGCTTTTGGTTTGTTCTGTCCTAAAAGCTTAGAATTAACCTGCTGCTTGCTTCCATAGCTGCTAGGTACAAGATTAGACAATGACCTTGAGGAAAAAATAGATCAAGAATCTGGAATAGACTGGGAGGAGCCAAGACAGCGGTCTGTAGCCAGCTTTCTGCAGAGGCTCCCGTTCAGAAGGAGAGTTAAAGGACAGAAATTTAGCAAGAAAGCCAATGGTTCGGATCTGAGCCAAAGAGAAGGTCGAAGAATGCACATCAACCCTACTGGAGTGACCTGCGACTCCAAGGATACAAGCAAAAGGTACAGAACACAACATCGAGTGGATGGGAGTCCCCTCCCCCACGAGAACGGCTCACAGTGTACTCCATACCTCCATACAAACAAGCGAGCAGAGTTCTGACATCCTTCCACTCTACCCCACAGGAGACACTCTCTAAAAACTGGATTTCCTTCCCCTAATAGGGTGCCATGGCACTCTCCTGCTAGGCATAAAACTGTATAAAATGGTATATATTCTCTACCTGTAAGTTTAAACTCCCGGCACTCCCCTCCACTCTCACCCTGAGGTCTGGAGGTCTGTCCCCAAAGGAGTCCAGATTCTTGGACATTTTCTCGAGGGTTGTGGATGGGGCACAGACTGTTGCCAATCTGTGCTAATTTTCCAGCTCGGGAGTGGTGAGAGGAAAGTGAGCCGAGAGGAGGGCAAGCTGGAGAGGCGGTCCCCTGAGACATGGAGCGGCAGCTGTAGCAGCAGCGGTGGGAACAATAGCAGTGGGGCTTGCACCCCTGGGGATGCTTTGAGGAGACACTCTCAGTCTCTTGGGGTGGCCAGGGGAAGCCGGGCAGCTTCTCTGGTGGCAGCCACTGGCAGAGTGGACTTGTGGCAGAGGCGCAGGACTTGGGAGTGAAGGATATGCCTCAGGCGGTACTGGCTGGGGTGGAAGGCAGGGATTAGAATACACGTGCTGAGAAAGCCAGGCGGGGGCTGCTTTACTCTGCTTCAGACACACCTGGCCCTCAGGGGATGAAAGCTGAGACAAAGGGCTGGAACTCACAGACTGAGTCAGACCTATTTGCAGCACAACGTGTGATCCACAAAGGAAAAATTCTGCGAGCTTGTTCTGTTCTATCAGCAACATCAATCAGGGACAGGGCTGGAACTGAGTGAATAGCCCCAGCCCCTATCAAGTACCCGGGTTGTCAGGCCTCACCTCCCCCTGCCAAATAGTGACAGACATGGGCGGACTGGCTGAGGAACCACAGACCCTTCTGTGACCCAGGCAGGCACAAACCTCTGGAGCATCTGCTCATTGGAGGGAACTGGATCACAGTTCTGCAGGGTTACCAGAGATGGGATGTGACAGAAGGCAAGGTGGGCAAGGAGGCATCGACCTCCCAGACTAATTTACTTACTGGGGGGGCCCTTCTGAGCTCACAGAGCACGAGAGCGAGTTATACTAGAACTGCCAGCAGACTACTGCTATCTAGTTGCCAGAGACTTTTCAACTTTTTTATTTGAGGTCAGTGCTGGCTGGGACAATTGATTGGGACCTCTTCAACTGGGCCAATCACCCGAGGATTCTCCAAAGTGGTACCCTGAGTGTGTGGTAGTGGGAAGGATTGATTTTCCTTTTCCAATTGTTGCCTGTGGGGGGCGTGGTGACCTAACTCCTGGTATTTCTCCACAGCTCAGACTCCAACACAGAGTAACTGATTCTCTAGGGTAAGACAGAGGCCAGCTGAAAATAAGACAGAGCCACTTAACCCCACCACACCAAGAAGACCCCCAGTTTTGCAGGCAGTAGCACCATATGGGTCCTTGGCAAAACTCCAGGGGGGAAAAGGTACAGACACCAGTCCCAGCTTTCAGGCATAGGACTGGTCAATCACGACTCCTAGAACCCTCAACCCAACTTATCCTTATCTACTCATCCAGCCAAACGGAGCAAAATAATCATGGGGTGGAATCAGTGGAAAAGCTCTGGAAACATGAACAACCAGAGTAGATCAACACCCCCAAGGAACAATTTGGTGGACACAAATGACAATCCTAAGCATAAACAGATGGCTGAGATATCAGAAATCAAATTAAGAATTTGGATTGCAAACAAGATCAATGAAATAGAGGAAAAGATGGAATTAGAAATTCTGGGAGCATTTCAAAATGTCTCAAGAAGTCAAGGAATTCAAAGAACAAATGACCAAAGATTTTGACACATTGAGACAAGAAGTTGCAGCCCTTAAAGATCTGAGAAACACAGTAGAATCCCTCAGTAACAGAATGGAGTGAGCAGAAAAAAGGATTTCTGACATCGAAGACAGCTTTCAAATGCTCCCAAACCTACAAAGAGGAAGATAAATGGAAGGCAAAAACGGATTTTTCTCTCAGACAGCTCTGGGATAACTCTAAGAAAACCAATATTCGCCTTATAGGGATACCTGAAAATGATGAAGTGGCATCACAAGGCACAGAGTCTCTTCTTTATGAGATTATGAAAGAGAACTTCCCAGACATGCCAAGAGTTTCTGAAATTCAGATAGCAGACAGTTTCAGAACCCCAGTAC
>CAUYRH010107765.1:0-25123 GCA_963574655.1 Perodicticus potto | reverse complement strand
GCCAAAAGACTTTATTATTATTATTTTTTTTTTTTTTGTAGAGACAGAGTCTCACTTTATCGCTCTCAGTGGGGTGCCATGGCATCACACAGCCTATAGCAACCTCCAACTCCTAGGCTTAGGAATAGCTGGGACTATAGGTACCTGCCACAATGCCCGGCTATTTTTCTGTTTTGCAGTTAGCCGAGGTCGGGTTTGAACCCGCCACCTTCAGTATATGGGGCCGGTGCCCTACTCGATGAGCCACAGGCTCCACCCCTCATTTACTCTTCCACAACAGCGTGCAGTGGGTACTATTGTCATCTTCAGCTTAGGAATGCAAGAACCAAGGCTTTACCGGTAGTAAGAAGCAGGGCCAAGACTTGATTCCGGGCAGTCTGTCTCTAGGGTATCACACAGCCTCCCTGCAACAGCACAGGATCATATATAATGGACTGTTTCTGTGAGTGATAAGCAACAGATAGTGTCAGAATTCAGAGAAGGGAGAGAGATGAGTATGGATGGAGTGGACCAGGAAGTCCTCAACAAGCAGCATTCTCTTTTTTCATAGGATTGTGGATCAGACTATTTAAAACAATATCACATCAGAGTTTTCTGGCAGTTTCATTTCCCACCATCCTTATCTTGCAAAATGAGTTGATAAAATGCAAAGTGAGTTCACGGACAATATGTTCCTAAAGTGTAGCTGGCTCATCCTTCAAATTCAGTATGTGCTTAATGAAAAAGAATTCTTCTGGGCTGGCTATGCACAGAATGCAGTGGGCCAGAGATCCCCAGAGAACTGCTTCGCCTGTGGCTGTGTGAAGTAGGAACCCACAGCATCACAATCCAGTTACAGATTTAACTGAATGGAACATTCTGTGTCTAGCACAAAGTAAGGCATTTTTATCTACGTTTGTTTTCTCACATTATTGTGGATTTCTGGGAAACGGCATCAGCAGATAGCCAAGAGTTGTACACAGTAATCAGGCAGTACCCGAGTCTTTCCTTTTAAGTGGTAGGGTCAAGAGGTTAGAAATAACAAAGCACTTACAATCTGTGTGTACCTAATGTAAAACAAAGACTCAAACCAGTAGGGGAATCCCCAATCAGAACAAAGCGCGTAGGTTTACAGAATTTCCTATTCAACCTTACAATGTAAAAACTAAGGATGTAAATGGGTCATTTTGAATGCAACTAAATCTATGAACTTGAATATAGACTTCCAACCAAATTAGGACTTAATTATCAATCATTTATTCAACAAACACATTGCAAAGTTACTGCTTTGTGCCAGGTGCTATGCTCAGCACTGGCGGACCAAGAGTGATGGGCCCTGCACTGTTGGCCCTCAACTTGTTTGTAGTCAACTTGGAGTTGAGACACAGTGTATACCCTGGCCAGCTACCAATATCCATGGTCACATTAATAAGTGCCACCTGCAGTCTTTCCTTAGTTTCTAAAGGGACCAGAGCCTGGAAATGCTGTCCTGTGGACAACATCTTTAGAGAAAAAGTCTCTGTATCAACTACTCCCACTTGCTTCCAAAGCCCAAAGTTTTCCTGGTGAAAATGACTATAATTGCACCTAAATTTCAGATACATTTTAAATGAAGTGTTTATTTTAAGGTAATTGTAGATTTATGTGCAGTTGTAAAGAATAATACAGAGAGATACTGTGTACTCTTTACCTAATTTCCCCCAATGGTAGCATCTTGCCAAAACTTTAGTACAGATACCATGTTAACATTGGTGCAATCTGCTAGTCTTACGCAGATTTCTTCAATTTTACTTGTACTTATTTGTATGTGTGCATGTGTATATTTAGTGCTCTGCAGTTTTATCCCTTGTGTGGGTTCTGTCCACCACCACTCTGTAGATACAGAACAGTTTCATCCCTACAGGATCCCCAGGGCTGTCCTTTCATAACCACACCCAGCTCCCTCCTGCAAGCACCCTTTCCTGTCCCTAGCTTCTGGCAGCTACTCATCTCTTTTCCATTCTATACTTTTATCATCTCAAGATTCTACGTAATTGAGATCATACTGTATCAACCTTATGCTTTTTTCACTCAGCATAATTCCCTAGACTTATAGTTTGTTCAATAGTTTGTTCCTTTTCATTGTTGACTTGTATTCTATGGTGTGGATATATCACAGTGGCTTAACACATGTTAAAGGACATCTAGGTTGTTTACAAGTTTTTGCTCTTATGAATAAAGTTGCTATGAACATTTGTGTATAGGTTTCTGTGTGAACGTATGTTTTCTTTTCTCTGGGATAGATGCCCAAGAGTGCAGTTAGTAGGTCAGATGGTATTTTGCATGTGTTAGTTATACAAAAAAAACTGCTAAACAGCCAGAGAGGCTGAACCATTATAAATCCTCACTAGCAATGTATGAATTATCTAATTTCTCCACATCCTTGCCAGCAGTAGGTATTATAAATCTCTTTTATTGTAGCCATTCCCATAGGTATGTAGTAACATCTCATTGTGGTTTTCATTTTGTATTCCCCCCCCCCCCCCCGTCTAATGGCATTGAACATCTTTTCATGTGTTTTCCATCCATATAAGCTCTTTCATGAATTGTCTGTTCATATCTTTTGCCCATTTTTAAATCAGATTGTTAATTTTTTATGATTGATCTTTGAAAATTCTTTATACATTCCATATACTCATGATTTGTTGGATATGTGGTTTTGTAAATATTTTCTTTCCATCTGTATCTTATCTTTTCAACCTCCTTACAGGATCTTTTGCAAAGCATAAGTTTTTTGTCTGCAGGGCAGGCAAATGTTGGAGACTATCTCCCAGAACACTTGGAGGCTGCCTATCAAATACTCTTTAATAATCATTGTCCTTGTGAAATCAATAGCATGAAATCATTGGATTTGCTTAAAAAAGGAGTGAGAGAAGGGAAGTTGGCTACCCTGCAGAGTTTCAGTTGAGTCTTTTTACTTTCCTGTTTTTTTTATCAAAATCTTGCCAAGTGGAAATTTTAGGCCCCTGTGCCAGATAATTGCTAATGCTGAGTAAATTGCAGTGATTATTTTCCTTATAGTCATAAAGAATATGCTATGTTAGAAATTAAATGGAAATGTTCATTTTCAGTTGGCTATAAACCAGGTGGTTAAAATTTGCAATAGTCAAGGAAGGCTTCTGGTCCCATATATGGGGTATGTGTGTGTGTGTATGTGTGTATGTGTATGTGTTAGAACCTTAGCATGCATTCACCTCAAGCTAGTAGAATAAATATTTTACATCTGATTTAGTCTTCCTTTTGCTCTCTCTCTCTTTAAATCCTTAGGAGGAAAAAAGCTGATTGTACCTTTGTCTCATAAGTCTTTCCCCCAAGGGGAATACTTCCCTTTATGATAAAATCAAACTGGAATATGAAAAGAGATACATTTCCTTCACTATAGGCTTGCATTTTCATCTTGAAAAGCAGATGTCCTTATGTCTCCTTCCCTGCTGTGAAGTCATAGTGAGACTGAACCGCACTGAGGAGGTTAAGTTCCTGAGATGACCACTTCCTTTTGTCCTCTTGGCAGGCCATCTCATGGCTATCTTGGCATCTACTGCAAGGTTTTGGGGATTGTCTGCTCCCTTTCTAGATGGTATGTCTCTTTAGGATGTCTCACTCATTTTAATATTCTCAACACCAGAAACAGAGCCTGTCACATCAAAGGCCCTCAAAAGATGACTGGAGAATTCACAAACTTCAGCAATTACTACTAAGTATTCAAAAATTTGTAACATTATCATTCAGCAAATTTTCATCCTTTCATATTGTCCATTCCAACCATTTAAAGTTTATGTCTTACTCATTTTTTTTCAGTCTTTTTTTTTTTTTGAGACAGTCTATGTCACCTTCAGTAGAGTACAATGGCATCACAGCTCACAGTAACCTCAATATCTTGCACTTAAGCGATCCTCTTGCCTCAGCCTCCCAAGTAGCTGGGACTACAGGCACCCGCCACAATGCCTGGCTATTTTTTGTTGCAGTTGTCATTGTTGTTCAGCTGGCCCGGGCTGGGTTTGAACCTGCCACCCTCGGTGTATGTGGCTGGTGCCACAACCACTGTGCTACAGGTGCTGAGTCGTCTTAGTCATTTTTAAAACCCAAACACCTATAAAATAAGTAGACATTTAATAAATGTTGAATTCATTCAGTTATTCATTTACTCAGCAAGTATACAGGGTGTCCATAAACTTTGTGTGCAATTAACTATTTTAAATTTCACACAAACTTATGGACATTGAATGTTATTGTATATTGAATGTTACTGCATTAAGAACTGTCATGAATGTGCACACTTACCTAGAAGGCATAGTCCTTTCCTTCTAGAAACCTACAATCTAGTGTGTATGGGGGGATTGGGGCCATGAACATTATCACCTGAAATATTTAAAACCTAAGCTATTGTAACTTTTGAATTGAAATGAGTAGTACAGACTGTAATTAGCTTAATAGTTCGCAGGTCATCTGATTGACCAAGGAAGTCTCTAGCAAGTGGCCTGAGAGAACTCAGTGCCCAACCAGAATGTTCTGTTCACTGTTCATGCTGTCCAAAGTTCTTGCCTTCTCTTGAAATGCTGCCCTTTTCTTTGTCGTCTTTCTGCTCCTACCCAGCATTGAATGTTGCATTGGTCACGATTCTTTGGGTCACAGGAGTCAGAAACCCGTCTCTAAATGGCCTAAGCAATGAAAGGTATCCATGGCTTCCTACCACGGACAAGGGGTCCAGGCATGGTGGGTGTGCTGGATGGCCTGCCGACACAGCACCCAATAATTTCTTCCAACCCTGCATATTCATACTATCCTTCCATCAAGAGGTGGACACCATTGCTCTTCCCCTTGAGTCTGGGCTGGTCTTTTGACTCATTTTGACCCATAAAATGTGATGGAAGTAATATCTTCGGCCTTCGGAGATTAGGCAGCTTTGGATTTTGCACTCTCGGAAGCCTGTTTAACTACCCTGTTGGAGAGGGGACCCCTGGAAGACTTGAGACTATGAGTAAAATATATATACATATATGTGTTTATTTAAAAATATATATAAACATATGAAAATAGAGACATAGGCCTGGTCAATCCCTATTATTCTAACTACCGCAGTTCTTATAGAGCTGACATGCTGTTTGTGGAAAAACCAACTCAAACCTTGTTTTTCCTCTGTTCTTGTGCCACAACTACAGTCGATGCAGAAAACTTCTTTGACCAAATGTGTGGGGATTTTCCCTGCCCTCAGGCAAGCAATCATTGCTGCTGCAGACACCAGCTGGGTGTCCTCCAATTTAATTCCAACATTATCTACATGGAGACAGCATCAGATCCCAAAGGTTCAGGGCTCAGTACTGAAGACTGCCCCCTGCTTCATACCAGTCACACGTCCTGGCCTCTAGAACTTCTGACTAACCAGTTTCAACTGGGGGTTCCCACAACCTTCTCTTTGGGTTTGATTAATTTGCCAGAGCGGCTCACAGAACTCAGGAAAATTCTTACATTGACCAGTTTATTATAAAGGGTACAGAGGAAGAGACACACAGAGTGAGTGTGGAGTTCCCCTGTCCTCCCCAGGCATACCACCCTCCAGGGGCCTCCACGGTCCAGCCATCCAGAAGCTCGCTGACCCTGGGGCCTTTTATGGAGATTGCACTAGAAAGGCATGATTGACAAATGCACCACCATGTGGAAAGGTGGTTGGAGGAAAAGCACGTGATCTAGTACTGCTAGATGGAACGAGGAAACCCAACAAAGCCTGTCTATTCGGATTCTTGTTGGCCTGTCCGAGCAGCATTCCTCCCCTCGGGGTATGGAGCAGAACCCCTTCTGAAATAAGGGTCTTGTGACCTACTAGGTACAATCAGGCAAGATAGGTCTGAGAATTCTTTTTTTTTTTTTGAGGCAGAGCCTCAAGCTGTCACCCTGGATAGAGTGCTGTGGCATCACAGCTCACAGCAACCTCCAATTCCTGGGCTCGAGTGAGTCTCCTGCCTCCCAAGTAGCTGGGACTACAGGCGCCCACCACAACGCCCGGCCATTTTTTTTTTTTTTTTGGTTGCAGCCATCATTGTTGTTTGGTGGGCCCAGACTGGATTCGAACCCACCAGCTCAGGTGTACGTGACTGGCGCCTCAGCCTGTTGAGCCGCAGGCGCCGAGCCGGTCTGAGAATTCTTTATGGCCAGCTCTAAGACAGGCAGGGGAAGTATTCTTGGGGAGAGAATGGAGTAGATGAAATGAGATCAGGAGAACACTTTTCATGCCTGCTTCTGAGGCCTAAAGTACCTCAACATTATAAGAAAAACCTCTCACAGGGTTATGGGAGTTATGAGCCAGGAACCATGGACAAAAACCTATGCACACACACACACACACACACATCCATGATAATATCACATATGTGAATGAACTCAACTTGGGCACTGAAGTCCCACCCAGTGTCACATGGAGGAGAGAAAGCCATCTCCTTTGGAGACATGCCCAGATTGCAGAATTATGAGCAAATGAGTGCTAGTAATTGTTGTAAGTCAGAACATTTTAAGGTGATTTATCATGCAGTGACAGATAATGGGAAAAGCCTGGATCTAGCGCTCTAACAATTTAGTAACAAGTCTTTTTCCATTTCATAGCTCCCCTTTCTCTGGAGGCTGTCTTTGTATGATGGTAGCTGTCCATCACAGCAGCAGGCTTACTTTGTACCAGCTTAGCAATGCCTGCTGAAAGTGTGTGGCTTTCTGCCAGCTATTGCAGCAAAAGTCTCAAGCAAAAGACTCTGATTGGCTCTTAGTTGGTCAGGTGCACAAGTCACAGTGACTCTGATTGGCCAAAGATGGTTCACACACCATTCCCTGGATTCAGGGGAAGGGAGTGGTCTGCCTCATCTAAACCATTCAGGTACCATTCCAGAATAAAGGGCTGGATGCCAGGCAGGCAAAACACCTAGTATGCACCACAAAAAGTTAAGTGTAATCCTACTGCTTTTAATAAGTCCTTTCTCATCATTCCAAACTTTAAACTATTATAGGTCAAAGCACCTGTTTCACTTCTTTGATGCTTAGCACATGTTGCCTTGTTGTGCTCCTTCCCTACATGTTGTAAGTCAGTTCTTACTTCATGCCTTAAGTGTGAACCTTTGTATTCCCTACTGTTAGGACAGCATTTGTAACTTTAACAGTATTATATTTTTCATTACTTTTTGTTTTGGGAGGTGTCCGAAACACACAGTTCTTACACTGACAGGAAAAATTTGCACATATTCTCTCATTCTCTCCCTCCCTCTCTCCCTCTCCCCCTCTCCCTTCATTCCTCCCTCCCTCTCAGCAGACAGAACTCCAGGCATTGGCTAAAGGAAAGGACTTGGTCTATTTTCCCCTCAGGTTCTACTTCCCAAAAGGAGAGCCAGATGGTGATCCATACTGCTTGTTTTCTTTCTTTTGGGGGGAGCTTGCTCTTGTGCTATTTAATTTGTATATTTAAAACATATATATTTTGTATGAGTGCCCAGTAGAGCAGCTTTTGGGCAACTAATTTTTGAAATAAATCATAAATGATCTCAAAAAGAACATCCTCTGTTAATTGAAATTTAAGTAAGCCTAATAAAGTTTTGATTCACCCTTCTCATTAAGGGTCAGCATTCCAGGATAGGATTCTAAGGAACACAAAAATAATAACAGAAATGGGAAGTAGATGCTTACTGGCACAGTGAACAAAGCCCAACCTTGCTTTGTCAAGGACCTCACTTAGGTCTGGACTCACATACCCCCTCCCACACACACACACACACACACACACATACATCTGAGAAGACTATTTCTTGTAGCTCCGTCAAGCAGATTGGGCGGGGGGGAGAAACACAGAAACGGATTTTCAGTCATAGATTTTCAGAATGGATCTTAACAGACTGTGTTGCATTTATAAATTAAGCTTTATATCTGCAAAAGTGCTATCATATTTCTTTACTTGAGAAGGTACCCCTGCTAGTAACTTCAATTCTAGGATTAAAGATGATACCATAACATTTGTCCCTTGAGTCTTTGTTTCTTTTAAAAGTTTAAATTATTCTGGGGCGGCACCTGTGGCTCATCGAGTAGGGCACCGGCCCCTTATACCGAAGGTGGCAGGTTCAAACCCAGCCTCGGCTGAACTGCAAAACAAAAAAATAGCCGGGCATTGTGGCAAGCGCCTGTAGTCTCAGCTGCTGGGGAGGCTGAGGCAAGAGAATCGCCTAAGCCCAGGAGTTGGAGGTTGCTGTGAGTTGTATGATGGCACGGCACTCTAAGGGTGATAAAGTAAGACTCTGTCTCTACAAAAAAAAAAAAAAAAGTTTAAATTATTCTGAAATGTTGTATATGTTTATAAATAAACATATATCCCGTGTACCAACAGTTATTTGTGAAAGAGCATTACATATTTATAATTCCATACTCCTCTCCTATTGAATCCTCCTTCATCTTCCCTCCAGAGATACTTTCCAAAAATTTGTGTTTATTATGCTCTTGCTATTCTTCTTCTTCTTTTTTTTTTTGTAGAGACAGAGTTTCACTTTATCACCCACGGTAGAGCGCTGTGGTTTCACAGCTCACAGCAACTTCCAACTCTTGGGCTTAGGTGATTCTCTTGCCTCAGCCTCCCAAGTAGCTGGGACTACAGGAGCCTGCCACAACGCCTGGCTATTTTTTTGTTGCAGTTTGGCCAGGGCCGGGTTTGAACCTGCCACCTTTGGTATATGGGACCGGCATCCTGCCCACTGAGCCACAGGCACTGCCCTGCTCTTGCTAATCTTAATAGCTCTACTATTACGTTTTTATTTTCCTTTAAAAGAAAAAGTTGTTTCTTTATACAGTAGAACCTCTGTAAGTTGACCAAGGGACTGTAACAAATTGGTCAACACTTGGAGGTGGTCAATATAAGGAACTAAGCCTGCTGCACTAATATGTACACGTGGGGCTACAAAAATTAGGCCAACTTACAGAGGTGGCCAATGTAGGGAGGTGGTCAACTACGGAGGTTCTACTATATTTTTAAATTTTACATAAATGTTACTACAATTATTTTTCTATGGCTTGCTTTTTTTTGTTAGTGAAATTCATCCATATTGATTTTTTTTTTTAGCTCAAATTCAGTCTGTGGCTTGTCTTCTCATTTTATTATTTCTTTCCATAAGCAAGAGTTTAAAAATTTTAATGATGTGAAATCTTTATGCTTTTGCTTTATGTTTATGGTTTATGCTTTTTGTGACCTGCTTTTTATAAACTGCAGATGATAATATTCTTTCGTTGTTGTTTTTTTTCCTGATAATTTTAAGTTGTTTTTTCTCCTTTAGGTCTTTCAGCTATCTGGTATTAAGTTTTGTTTATGCTGTAAGGTTGGAATCTATCTTTTCCCCACCAAGTGAAAAGGCATACCATGTCATTCTTTCGCTTAAACATTTCTAAATGTCCCCATATTTCTCCAAATTAAAATAAAAATTCTTCTTCTTCTTCTTCTTTTTTTTTTTGGAGAGACAGATTCTCTCTTTATCGCCCTTGGTAGAGTGCTATGGTGTCACACAGCTCACAGCAACTTCCAGTTCCTGGGCTTAGGCAAGTCTCTTGCCTCAGCCTCCTGAGTAACTGGGACTACAGGAGCCTGCCGCAACGCCCGGCTATTCTTTTGTTGCAGTTTGGCCAGGGCCGGGTTTGAACCCGCCACCTTCAGTATATATGGGGCCCATACCCTACTCACTGAAGCCCCAGTACCTCCCTAAAATCAAAATTCTTAAAATGGCCTAAAGGCCCCTGTATGATCTGGCCCTCTGAAATGTCTCAGGCCTCATCTCCTTCTACTGAAAACTGGCCTCTTTGCTCTTTTTTTTGAATACTTCCTGAGTGTTCCTGCTTCAGGGCCCCTGACTTGCTCTTCATGACTCTCTGAAATTTTCAGGTATCTACACTGCTGACTTCCCTACTTTCCATGTCACTGCTCAAATGTCACCTTATCATGGATGCCTTCTCTGGCCACTCTATCTAAAATCTCTGATCTCCACCTCCCTCCCTCCCACCACCCTCAAGAGAGAGGTATCTCTCTTCTCTGCTTTGGAAAAACTTACTGGAAAAAACTCTCTGGGCCTGGTATAGTTGCATGTGGGGTGGGAGTAGGTGTGGGTATTTTAAAACTTGATTTAATTTCTTGAATGGCTTTAGGACCATATGGGATTTCCAATTACTTCTTTAGTTTTAATAAGTTTACCCTCTTAACTTAAAAATATTTTTTATTTTACTCTTTGAATAGTTAATATATACCCACAATACAAACATTTAAGTTCAAAAAGGACACACCATGAGAAAAAGATCTCTCATTCATTTCTGCCTTCTTACTACCTAGTTCCCTCTCCTGGTATCAGTTTGTTATCTGTTTCCCTAGTATCTTGTTTATCCTCTCAGAAATATGCTATGCATATATAATCACATAAATGGTAGCAGGCCATATATATTATTTTGCACATTGTTTTTTTCTACTTAACTGTATATGTTAGACATAGTCCCATAGCTATGGGGAAGCTAATGTTCTTCTTAGTGATATACCATTATTTATTTACTTAATCTCCTTTTGAAGGATATTCAGGCTGTTCTCAATCTTTGCAATGACCTTCTTCCCTTTTTTTAGAGACATGGTCTTGCTCCCTTGCCCCAGCTAGAGTGCAGTAGTGCAGTCAACTCACTACAACCTCAATCTCTTGGGTTCAGGGGATCCTCCTCACTCAGCCTCTAGAGTAGCTGGGACTATAGGTGTGTGTCACCATGACTGGCTAATTTTTTAACTTTTTGTAGATATGGGGTCTCACCCTGTTCCCCAGACTGGCCTCAAACTCCTGGCCTCAAGTGAACCTCTCATCTTGGCTTCCCAAGTGTGCATGTGTGAGCAATGGCTCTCTAACCAGAGTCTTTTACCTATCTCTAAACTGTGCTTCACACTGCTATCAAATACATCATCTCCTTAAATTTCCATCCACTCTGATGTTGTCATTTCCTTGTTCAGGAATCTCCAGAAGCTGCCCAGTACCCACAGAAAAAGGCTGAACTTCTTACCCTTAAAAGAACCCTGTTAGTCTCTGCTGACTTTACCTGTCTTGTTCTTCTGTTCCTGAAGATTCCTAAACTGATGACTCTTAAGCTTTCCAAGTGTACCTCTGTCCTTATACTCAAGAGTGTTTCTTCAGCTTGCTGTACCCTTCCCCCCTCAAGACTTTGAAGGGAAAGAGCAAATCCCCTCCCTCTAGGCTGGCTGCAATCTGGTTCTGGCTCTTCTCCGAACAGCTGCACTTTAAGTATTTCAACCCAGTCTCCTACTAGTACATCCCCCAGAACCAGGCCAGGTGTTCAGAATTTTGATTTGGGTAACTGATATGTAATTGTTCACCAATCAGTCCTTCTTCTAGACTCCAAATGGGCAGGGATCGTTTGGTGGGAATAAGGAATACTAAAATGAAAAAGATACTATCAAGTAGCTTACAACAAAAAAACTAAGCCAGACACTAAAAATTAAAATACACAACACGGTAGGATCTTGGTTTAAGTATGCTGTATGTTCAGTGGAATCAGAAGAAGGGGAACGTCTTTTTTTTCTTGTTTTTGTTTAAATCTCTGGTCTCTGGCCCAGGGTCTGGTACACGGTAGCTTCCCCCCAGTAAAGTGTCTGTTGAATGTAAAGTAATATAAAAGGAAGCATTTAAGGCGCGCGTCAACATCTTGCCATAAAAGCCATTTCTCATCATAAACATACAAGTAAGTCGACAAATAGTGTCTATGTCGCTCATCTGTTGAGGAGAGAGCGGGTTGTGTGGGAGGGAGTGGAATCAGCAAGTTCCAGCCAGAGAGGGAGACGGGAGGGAGGCAGAGACATTGCTCTGCTCCTCTGCCCTCCCTCCAACTAGAGGGGTCTGGCTCCCCGCGGGGCGCGCAGGGGGAGGCGGGGAGAAGGGGGAGGGGGCGGAGCCTCGCCTCCGGCCCCGCCCCCACCCCGCGGCGGCGCAGGGCGGCCGCGCGGGTGTCGGCAACAGCTGCAGCAGCCCGCGCCGCCCCCTCGGCCGCGGCTCCCGGGGTGAGCCCGAGCTCGGCGGGCGGCTCGCGGCGCGGCGGCCCCCGAACACAGGAAAGTTCCCCGCCGGAGCGCCGAGATGCCGGGCAGCGACACGGCGCTCACCGTGGACCGGACCTACTCGGACCCCGGCCGGCAACACCGCTGCAAGAGCCGGGTGAGAGCCGCGGGCTGGGTGGCGGCGGGGGCGTCGAGCCCCGCGGCGAGGGCGCGCGGCGGGTGGGGCTCCGGCCCCGCGCCAACTCACTCTCGCCGCCCGCCCTGCTGCGGGAGTCCGTACTCTCCCGGCTCTGCCGCGGGAAGGGCCGGGCAGGGGGCGTCGGAGACCGCGCGTCCGCCGCTCCTCCGCCGCTCCTCGGTCTCCTGGCTCTGCCCGGGACAGCCGCTTCCCCGACGGCCCGCGCTCCGCCGCCCTCCCCGCCAGGGAGCGCCCGCCGCGCGGCGCCGGGAGGCGAGGGAATCCCGCCACCCGCCGCACGGAGCCCTCGACGTCTCCGGGGGTTTTGTCCCCGGGGTGACGGCCACCCCCCTCCTGGGTCTCGGCTGCCGCCCCTTCTCCCGGCCCTCCGGGGTGGTGGCCGGAGCCCGCGCGTGGTGCGCGGCCGGAGCGCCGGGCGGCGCGGACCGGCTCTGCCCGAGGGAGAAGTCCGTCTTCGCGCTGCCTCTCCAGAGTTTCGAGCCCTGCAGAGCAGGCGCCCTCGCCATTGTCTGCAATGTAATTTGCTGTTACTGATTTTGGCTGTGGGCGAAAATAGCTTTTTGTGAGCACGCTGCAGAATCGAGCCCTGTTCAGCTTCAGAATACAGACGGAGGCCGCAGCCGGAGCGCCGGTCTCTCCGCCCTCCCCAGGGAGTACCTTTGCCCTCGCGGGCTCTCGGATCATCCAGGGTGGAGGCGAGGCTGCGTGATTCGTTATCCCTGCGGCTGATTGAAGACAGCTCCTCCTCCACCCCGGCATCTGTTCTGGCAGGAGGTATCTGGAGTTGTTCTTTGCTCAGCCATCTACTCAGTTGTCGGAGCACTGGGGATTTGGGTGTCAGCCTCTCTGTAATGAAGTTCAGGGAGGTCCAGAGCCGGGCTCATATCCTGGCCTGCCACTCCCGAGATAGACCAATCCGACAGAAATAGTAGCAATAGTGGTATGTCGCGGCCCTTTGAGCAGGATTTGAGTGTTCACTCATAATTCAGAGTAGTAATACGTTGCTCCACAAGTGAAGTATTGAGTCCCTAGTATATTTGCCTGTTTTCCCTTTAGCTTCCATTAATCAATTTTGCAGAACGATTTTAGACTTTTATAGATTGAATATATTTGGTGGTATGTCTCCTGCACTTAATGTCACTTTCTCCTCTCCCCTCAAATTCTCTTGACTTTTTCACTTAACAAAATTTCATAACAATTGGTTATGAAAATAACCAGAAATTCCTCTCTGAAGTAAACATTAAAGATCTTTGGTTACCCACAGTTAGAAGTTTCTTGGTGGATGACTGTTAGCAGAGCTGAAATGAAGAAAAGGAGATCTTTTTTCTAACACATTTGTAGTTGGGGGGAGTCTCTAAAGTTTGTTGAAGATTTGAAAACAAAGGTGGAAGCTCAGTTTCTCTTGTCACAACTGCAGTGATCTTTGTGTAAATGAGAATAGTAATCCTTAAGGGATGGATGGCTCGTTGTGAACTCATAAGCAATTCTGCAAAACTCATGCAACTTTCCAAAACTCACTCTTCATAACCTGCAAAATGGTGGTGATAAAGTTTATGCCTCGTCTGCTTAGATGAAAGATGATAAAGCAAATGTGTAACTGAAACTGCAGACTTAGTTTGTATCTGTTGTGTCTCCCATGGTTCCATCCCCACACCTGTCTTTTTTGTTAAAGTGGCACTGCTTTTTATGAGGGGAGTTTCTTTAAAATTCTGCTGACTTTGTTATATGGTCTGTCTTCTTATACCTGTTACATTGTTTTGTTAATATGGAGACAGTCGATTTTTAGATAAACCATGTATGAAAATTGAGCTAAACATCATATATACTGAATATCCTAAATTAGTATATTGGGCATATATAAGAGCTAATGAAGAGAAAAGAGAAATCAGATAGAGAAGGGCTAGAACTTCAGTAGACCGTGATCACAAGTTCTACAGCAGTGATATGGGACTTCTTGAGATCCCCATTTAAACGTCTCGACTGTCTGCTTTTGGAACTTTATTGTTGAGACAAGTTTTTTTGTAAACTCATAAGAACTCTTCTCAAGTGGGGCTGATATAATTTCGAGAATGTCTTTAAGGCTGCAAAAAGACTGCCATACTGAAGGGAAAGCAGCATTCCCTTTGCGCAGAAAGTATCATCTCATTAGATGATACTGGCTCCTGTTTTGTGGAACTCACTTAGATGTAACTGTAAAGATGCGTTTACCTTACACCTGGAAAGTATATGATGCAAAAGGAAAACATCAAATGGTAATTTCTTGATGTCACCATCTCCTTGGGAATAAATTAATGTAGAATTTTAAAAGAAGCCTTTTGTGGACTCATTTGGTAAATTAGCTCCCCTAAAAATGCTAATGAGAAATGGGGATTCATGGAAAGAGTTGATTAACCTTTCAGAGATAATACAGTTTTTCCTCTCCAGAGCAGCAGGCTAAGAGTCTATGACATCAAGTTCTTACGTTGGGAATGATCATTTTTTATTTTTTTGGAGACAGATTCTAACTATGTCACCCTTGGTAGAGTGCTTTGGCATCACAGCTCACAGTAACCTCAAACTCTTGGGCTTAAGTGATTCTCTTACCTCAGCCTCTTGAGTAGCTGAAATGGCAGGCGCCTGCCACAATGCCCAGCTATTCTTTGATGGTAGTTGTTTAGCTGGCCCGTGCTGGGTTCAGACCCGCCACCCTTGGTATATGTGGCTAGCGCCGTAACCACTGTGCTATGTGCTCCTAGCCAATGGTCATTTTTTTAATTACAATTGATACCACATTGGGAGGCTGAGGCAAGAGGATCACTTGAGCCCGAGGAGTTCGAGGCATCCATCATGTCCCCATACTGCAGCCTTGTGAGAGAGTGAGACCCTCACTCAAAAAAAGGTTATCCTGTTGTGATAAAAGGGAGAATACACATCTCTCTTGCTGGACTCACTTAAGCCTTTGAGACTGGAATGATAATGAGGTAGCGTACTATTTTAATATTGCAGAAATCTATTTTTACAGGTAGGTGGACTAACCCAGATTCCTTCCCCCACTTCAGTGAAATGTAGTGAATTCTGTGATTTTCTCTAAGATGAAAAGTCAGGATCATTCACATTTTGAAACTTAATCTTTGTTAAACTCAGAAATAGTGCTTGTTAGCTTGATGTACATATCTCTCTACTTTAAAGAAAGAGGATACGTAATTAGAATTCTATTTTTTTTTTTTATATATCCTAGAGAGTTAAAGGCTGTCATCTTTTTAAGAACACAGGCAGTCTGCTTTTGATACAGTAACTAGTTTTTATTATGTGTGACTTAGATTTCTTTTAGTTGTTTTCTTTTTTTTTTGTTTTTTTGAGACAGAGCCTCAAGCTGTCACCCTGGATAGAGTGCTGTGGCATCACAGCTCACAGCAACCTCCAATTCCTGGGCTCAAGTGAGGCTCCTGCCTCTGCCTCCCAAGTAGCTGGGACAACAGGTGCCCGCCACAACGCCCGACCATTTTTTGGTTGCAGCCATTGTTGTTTGGCGGACCCAGGCTGGATTCGAACCTGCCAGCTCAGGTGTATGTAGCTGGCGCCTTAGCCCATTGAGCCACAGGTGCTGAGCCTAGTTGTTTTCATTTTAAAAGTTTATTTAAAATGCCAGCTTAAGCCACTTGGGTGTAGTGGTAAACAGCTAGGCCTCTGGGGTCAGACGTACCTGGTTGATTCCAGCTATTCACACTTTCTAACTGGGTGACCACTGGTACGTGGTTCTAAAAAGCCTTTCTGTATCCTCCAGTTCCCTGTCTATAAAAGAGATGATAATAATCCACTCTTGCGGGAGTGATTGTGAGTCTTAAATCAGAGCGTTTGTTAAAAAAAAAAAAATGGTGTATGTACTCAAATGTTAGCTACTTTTCCCCATATATGAGTAATTTATAAAAACAATTTTTTTGGTGCCACTTCTAATCAGAATAGTCAGTCATCTTGTTTGCCCTCCCCATCTCTCTTACTTAATCAGCAATGCAAGGGGGTCTTTCTTTGACATTCTCTGGAGTTAGTTCCTTCCTTCCTTATCCCCCAGTCATCTCTTACCTTAGTTTAGCTACTCAGGACCTTCACTAACTTGTTTTGCCCCAGATGCAAGGCCCAGATTATTTTCCTTATGGAACCACTTTCATTAAGCTGATCTCCAGAATACAGACATTGTCCTAGGGGTGTTCGCTATTGATGTGGACTTGGATTCTGTAATCATTCTTAGAACCTTAGTTTCTACTTCTACGTAGTAGGACTGTTTGAAGGAATGAATGCAGTAATGTCTATAAAATGTTTAACTCAACTGTCAGATGCTCAGTAAGAACTTAGTAGATGGTAACCATTTTTATGACAGATTGAGCATCCCAAATCCAAAAATCTGAAATCTGAAAAGCTCCAAAATCCAAAACCTTTTGAGTGGTGATAGGATGCTCAAAGGAGTGCTCACTGGAGCATTTCACATTTTTTGATTTGGAATGCTCAACCAGTAAGTGTGATACAGATACTGCAAAATCTGAAAACAATTGAAATCTGAAACACTTCTGATTCCAGGCACTTTGAATAAGGGATGTGCAACCTGTACCATATAAGGGTTTGTAAGCTTGAAAATGGAAAGACTGCTAATTTAATGAAAAGTTCAGACTTTGCTAGCATTTTGTATCTTCTTCCATCATTTTTTTCTCATCGTATTGATTTTTTACATGTGTTTATAAACTACAGCCGCTTGCACTTTGAGAGCAAGAAGCTTCATTTATTCAACAAACCCTTCAAGCACCTTCTGTGTGCTGGCTGCTAGTCTAGACGTCAGGAATACAATGATGAGGGAAACAGTCTGGTCTCTCTGGGAGCTTAATATCTGGTGGGTATAGCTATTTAATTCCATATCTGTTTAGTGTCTGTCTTGTTTATAAATAATGTCTGGTTGATGTGTCTCATTTGTATGTCAATACTTGTGGCCCCAGAAAATACCCTTCTCTTGTACAGGAGGAAATGATGATGATAAGTACAGAAGACTCTAACATGTAAGGTAAAACTTGTTAGAGCATGAATGCCACCTGTAGTGTATCTTTAAATGTTCTGTGGTTTGGAAATAGAGCCACAATTACATGATGAGTAATGGCCAAAGACTGTCAAGAGGAGGATCCGGTAGCCCTTCTCACAGTAGAACCGGTTGGGCAGTGAGGTAATAAGTTGACGATAACATGCCACTCCCTGCGCAGGAAATAGGGTGAGTGGAACAGACTTCTGTCATAGGTGACACTGACCTAGTGAAGTGGTCAGCTGAGCAGTTTGTAAATACCATTTTAATCAGCGATTTATTTTATTCTAAAGAGTTCATTAAACTCTTTAGAATAATGGTGTCTCAGGCCAGATTTTTCTTACACGTAGGATGAGAAAATTGATGTAGTATGTTTTTTGAGTTATGCGTTGCTACAGGCTCACCAGTTCTCCGTTTAGAAGAGAATGAATTGCCAGCCACCACCAGCACGCCCGCCTGTCACTTCTGCTGTAGAAAGCACCAGGGCAGCTGCTACCAAGTCGGATTACAGGATGTGTTCTGCTTCATACCCCTCTGCCAGAATTTTCAGGGCTGCTGCTAAGGTCAAAAATCAGCCTAGCCCCTAAGTAGAAATTGCCCACATTGCCTCCATTGCCTCAAGGACAGTCTACAGCTTTTTAGCCCTGCTGTTTCTTGATTGTGTTTTTCGGTTGTCTATGGAGGGGGGTTGGTGAAAGAAAAGAAAGAGAACCATGAATCACTGTACTATGAATCAGAAGGAGGACTTTTCATTCCTTAGAAAGGGAACATCAGGATATATGATTTGTGCGTAATCTAACTACTTCCATCAACTCGAAAAAAGTGCTACTTGGGGAGGAATACATGGTATATTTATTGAAAGAACAAAAATGAAAAGAAATCAGTCACAATAATAGTCAGTGTGTACTGATTTTCCATTCTATACCAGGCAGTATTTAGCACTTCAAATATACTCTCCTTTAAATCCTTACAATATCCTAATTATAGTTCTGTTTTACAGATGAGAATGCTGAGGCCCAGACATATAAGTCATTTGATCAAGGTCTTGTAGCTATTAGGAAGTGAGAGTGGAACAAAGGTTTGTACCCTTATCTGTCTTAACTCCAGACCAGATTTCTTTTTTTTTTTTTTGAGATAAGAGTCTGACACCCTGGGTAGAGTGCCCCATGGCATCATCATAGCTAAATACAATCTCAAATCCTTAGGCTTGAGCAATCCTCTTGCCTCAGCTTCCCAAGTAGTTGAGACTACAGGTGTGCGCCACTACACTGAGCTAGTTTTAGTAGTGACAGGGTCTCGCTTTTGCTCAGGCTGTTCTCGAACTCCTGAGCCGGAACAATCTGTCCACCCAGAGTGCTAGCAGCCCTCCAGAGCAGATTCTCAACCACTGTGCTGTCTGCCTCCGTGGTGAACACTGGAGAGCACCCTGGTCTTAGTAAACTAGCTGGTGCTGGGGGATCGGTGTGTTTGGTTCTGCTGGTATTCACCCCCATTCTTCTGGTACTTGCTTTGCCACTCTTTTGTATATAGTCATAGATTCTTAGTAAATATTTGAATGAATAATATAGAAGGATAGTTTATGAACTTTGTATAATGCCTAGGATAAAAGAATTTTACCAGTAGCTTGGGAAAGTCCTAGAGCCTGTCAAATAAGCTCATGATAAAGGACCATCTTTTATCCTGGCATTTGGTCTCTGGAGGATGAGCTGTTGAGAGGTGTAAATAAACGTAGTTTTCCTTAGGGACCATCAAGTTCTAAACAAGCCTGCAAACCCGTCTCTCCGCAGTAGGTCCCTGTGGCTTGCCTGTGTGTCCACTCCTTTCATTCTCTTGGGTCACAGAATCAGTCACCTGATGATCTTTCTGTGACGTTCCTCGTAGTAATAAATCACTTTCCCCTGGGATCCCTGCCGCACATCTCACTTTGGGGAGTACACTGGATGGTTAAGGGTACCAGTTCTGGAGTCACCTGCCTCGGTGGACTCTCCTTAGGGTACCCTGGTGCATGTTACCAAAACTACTTTTTTACAAAGGGTATCAGAATACTTTTCTTAGAGGATTATTGTAAGAATTTAATGATGTAGTTTGTATAAAGCACTGTGCATTGCCAGCACCTGCTAAGTGCTCATCAGTGTTTAGATGGGAGAGGAATAATGATAAAAATACGAAACAGTAGTGTAGCTGTCTGGCTACTGCAGGAGCTGCAGTGGAGTGCAGAGTCTGTGGGTGTGATGTCTGACACTTTGCATTTTCTCCAGAGACCAACTCTTTTCAAGGAGTGCTCCTGAAATCCCACTTAGTATAGGCCCCTTCAAAAAGCCACATATTAAATGGCTGACTGTATACTTGGATCTGCCACAAGTTAAGGGGATTCAGGCAGCCTGTGCCAACTGACAACATTACGAGGGACAGTTTTTAAAGCAACTAGGAAAACAGTGACCTGCTGGCCGTACCAGAGCTCCCCGCAGGACCCTAACTTGACTGGTTTGAAAGCACGCTCTTCTCATACTTAAGGCAGAGGATTGAAAGTTAATCTCAAGGTTTTACCTTGTTGGGGCTGGAGGGGAATTTAGACATTAACTCTAGACTATTCCATTTGCAGAAGTAAAAAAGTGACATTAGCCAGACTGTAACCAGTAAAATTATGTAACTAATATAGACTGATTAGAACTAGCCATTATATCATCTTCTGTCTTCAAAGAGAATTGCTTCAAATATTTAAAAATACCACACTTACTAAATTTTATGGATAAACATATTGATTAGGGCAGCGCCTGTGGCTCATCGAGTAGGGCACCGGCCCCATATACCGAAGGTGGCTGGTTCAAACCCGGCCTCGGCCAAACTGCGAAAAACAGAAAAATAGCCAGGCGTTGTGGTGGGCACCTGTAGTCCCAGCTACTTGGGAGGCTGAGGCAAGAGAATCGCCTAAGCCCAGGAGTTGGAGGTTGCCGTGAGCTGTGTGACGCCACAGCACTCTACCGAGGGCGATAAAGTGAGACATTGTGAGACTTTTGTGAGACTCTGTCTCTATAAAAATAAATAAATAAATAAATAAATAAATCTCTTGATTAAACTAGCTAGAATGAGAACTTAAAATTATTTTCAGTAGAGAACTGATGAACAGATTTAAGTTTTTGTGAATTTTCTAAGTGGAAAAAAAGAGTTTGAATTATTTAGTGTTAGGCATTATTCTTCTGAGTTTATTTCCAGATTTTGGGAGGGTGTTGAGGTATAAAAAAATAACCATTAATATGTCAAACTATAGAGCAGCCTTGGATTATTGCCACTATTAAGAGTTTATCTTTTCTGGGGTCCCTTTTAGTTTCTTCATTTTTTTCCCAGTATAAAATTTTGCAAACTGTATAGTTCCTCCTTGTTTTGACGTTAGGGTAGTATATTGTGGGGAAAAGTATGTCAAATAGATAAGCCATGGAGTGTGTCATGTATGCTTTTGACATAGAATTCAGCCTGAGCCTGCTGTTGCCTCTGAAGCTCTCCATTTCTGTGACTTTTACCTTGAGCACCTTCCAGCACCAAGGACTTTCATTTCATTCTATACAATTTTCATATAACACAATCCCTAAACCCAAGCCTGGTTCTTGGCCAAAGAAATAATCATCTGCTCCAACACTAGGGGGAGGACAGGAAAAGAGTTAATGGCATCGAGAGGTGGCTCGTCCATTGCCAGTCCCCGAGGGAAAGACTGTGTGACTTCTGCCCTATATGCTGACGTGAGAGCCCAACCTAGGAGAAAGGTGCAGCCTTTACTGCATAACACATTCCCACCTCAATGTTCCACAGGTATTTTAGAGTCTGTATGTCAAACTTAATTCATTCTTTGAATAGCTCTGCTCATTCCTGGTTAATGCTTTTCCTGTAAGGCTAGGCCCCAGAGCAGATGCCTGGGGTGCTCCCTCAGTCCCCCCCTCCACCCCCGCCACTCACTACATCCAGTGGTTTCCTTCTTAAACATTGCTCAACCACCTCTTCTCCTTCTCTCCAACATCACTCTTTAAGCTTCTCTCTGGATTTGAGAAATAGATTTGCTAAGGGTATGGATGCCGAAGTCAGACTTGAATGTCAGCTGTCCTTGTCAGCAGTGTGAGAAGCCCCAGAAATGGTGTTAGGGATCCCATTACATTTGTCGTCCTGACATTGAGTCATCCGTGGTCTACCACAGAGTTTCCCAAGCTTCATTTGTTCCCACACCTACTCATGGCTTCTCATGGCCTCATGTCACCCGTGCTAATATATACTTAATATTTCTAAGTAGGCTCACTCCTTAAAACTTAAATTTATTTTTAATGTATCAGTGTTACTATTCTAGCTACATAGTGTCTGTGTTTGAGGCCTCCAGCACCAGATTAAATAAGTAGATTAGTGGTGTTGAAGCATTGTTAAGAGCTTTTAGCACCAGAGACTTTCTCCTGGACTGCATAAGCTGAATTGGATTGAAGATTGAAAAGGGAAAAACTGGCTCGGCACCTGTAGCTCAATGGGCTAAGGCACCAGCCACGTACACCTGAGCTGGCAGGTTCGAACAGCCCGGGCCCGCCAAACAACAATGATGGCTGCAACAAAAAATGGCTGGGTGTTGTGGCGGGCGCCTATAGTCCCAGCTACTTGGGAGGCGGAGGCAGGAGAATCGCTTGAGCCCAAGAATTGGAGGTTGCTGTGAGCCGTGATGCCACAGCACTCTATCCAGGGTAACAGCTTGAGGCTCTGTCTCAAAAAGAAAAAAAAAGTAAAGGGAAAAACGGACTCCCTGTGATTCTGTGTTATTTAATGCTTTTGTCTTATATTACCTAAAATAATGCGGAATCATTTAGGAAAATACTGATCTTACTGTTTCACCTCTCCTCATTCCTTCATGAAATTCTTAGCCTAGGAAATGCTTAAGAGCATTTTTTTTCTTTCTTCTGTTCTGAAAATTTGAGTTACTCAGTATTTCCCTTTTTATGTTGGCCAACAGGAAGCTCAGATCCAAATTTCAGCTGAACTGAATGAGAGTTTATGGACCACTTATTTTTCTGGTTTTTTTTAACTCCTGGTTTGGGGTTTTCTTATTTATGTTTTCCATGGCCTGGTTTTAAAGTATGTATACATGCAGGTGTGGGTGTGTGTTTCCTGTAATCTATCATAAATTCTTTGAGTATCATAAATTAGTTGCCTTAATTCAATATAAATGGTAGTTGCCTGGGATGAACGAAAGCCCTCCCTGGTAAGTTGAAGGCAGCTTTGTCCAGTGGAAATACTGCAGAAGGCTGGAAATCAGTCACGCTTGCTTGTGGCTGTGTCTCTGTGTTGTTTTCTCCTTTGTCTTCTGATGCGTTGAGAGAAACTGAAGCTGTGGGAGACCTTTGGCTGAAGAATGGACTATCCGGAAGATGAGGATTCTTTGGGAATTTCAAGCAAGGACAGATAGTGGGTGGAGAAGAAATTTAAGCTCTATGTTTTTCTGAAGTAAAGTTGAACCTAATTAAGATGTGTATGTAGGCTTGTTGTAATGTAAGAAAATTAAATGGTGCCTTGAGCTGCAGCCTTTCACAGAAATTTGAGTATAAGCATTTGTCCGAAAATAAAGAGTGCCTCTAGTGAAAGCTACACTCAAGCACCTAAATATATTTACTCCAGTGTGTGCAACTGTGTCGGGGCCAGAAGTCCCTTTTCTTTGTCAAGATGTTGTGATCAGCCTGAAGGCCTGAACTTGGTTTCAGATAGTCAGCAGTGTACTATTTTAATCTCCTTAATTGGAACAGGTGGCCTCTATTTGAGGGTGAATCACTAGTTGGCATAGATTTTAATTTATCTGACAAGATGAGGCCCATTCAGTAAAAGCAGTTCAGGTTGTATATTGGCATCAGGCAGAGTGCTTGAAAACCCCATTAAAAAGTACAGGAGACTGAAAGGAAGGCAGAAGAAATGGAGTTCAAGAATTTGCTGCTTCAGTTCCATTCCTAAATGTTGAGTGCAGAGCCGTGAAGGGAGAGGGTAGAGTGAAGCAGGTGCAAATGCTTGAGAGTGGGGACTCAAAACATTTCTCCAGGTCCAAGAGGTTTTCATACTGTACTTAATGCTATTTATTTATTTATTTACTTTTGAGAGAGAGGCTTGCTCTGTCACCCTGGCTAAGGTGCAGTAGCGTCGTCATAGCTCACTGCAACCTCAAGTAATCCTTCTGCCTCAGCCTCCTAAATAGCTGGGACTACAGGTGCATACCACCATGCCTACTTAAGTTTTCTGTTTTTGGTAGAGATGCAGGTCTCGCTCTTATTCAGGCTGGTCTCAAACACCTGACCCAAAGCAGTCCTCCCATATCAGCCTCTTGAAATGCTGGGACTACTGGAATGAAGCACTGTGTCTGGCCTGGCCCCATGTTGTTTTTTTTTTGTAGAGACAGAGTCTCACTTTATCGTCCTGGGTAGAGTGCCGTGGTGTCACAGTTCACAGCAACCTCCAACTCCTGGGCTTAGGCGATTCTCTTGCCTCAGCCTCCCGAGTAGCTGGGACCACAGGCGCCCAGCACAACGCCCGGCTATTTTTCTGTTTTTGCAGTTCGGCCGAGGCTGGGTTTGAACCCGCCACCTTTGGTGTATGGGGCCGGTGCCCTACTCGATGAGCCACAGGCACTGCCTGAGAACCACTGCTTTAAATCCTTCAAGAATCTCACCTACTTAGACTGACATCCAGAGTCTTTCACCTACTCTGGGTCCCTGAGCTCTGGTCTCTCTTCTTTGTGGATTCCCATGCCTGCACTCTGCCTGTGGGCACCTGCCCCATCCTTTCTGACGGGTGGTTGTGCACTTTTTTATCTAGGCATGGAGGCTGGCGTGTAGTTGGTGCTTTCTAAAATACTGACCAGATGAATGAATGTGGGTATGTTGTGAAATTACACTACAGGACTTGAGAAGCTGGAAAGCACATTCTTCTCTTGGTCTATATTGGTTTGCCTTGTTTCAGTTGCTACGTATGATTCTAGTGTGTGGTTATTCCATCATTTAATCATTTCCTTATCAAAGGGCATGTATATTGTTTCTAATCTTTGGTCCTGAGACATGTCAGTGACTTGGACATGCTTTCTGCACATATGAAGAATGTTATTAGGCTAAATTCCTAAAAGTGGAATTGTTCAGCCATAAGGCTTATACATTTTAAATTATGAAATTGCCAAATTGAACATTGACCAAACACAGTACCTGCTTCGTGTGGAGCACTTAGGACAGTGGTTCTCAACCTTCCTAATGCTGCTGTGTATTTTCATTGTTACAAAGGGGTCTCAACCTACAGGTTGAGAAGGGTTGACTTAGGAGCTCCTGGTGCAGCAGTGAACGGTTCATACAACCCTTAGTAGTGTATGAACATGCCTCAGCTCACATCCCTTCTGAGAAAGCATGTTACCAAGTTTTTTGACCCTTGCCAGTCTGATCTGTGAAAACTGGTAGCTCATTTTAATTTGTTTTTCCTGATGTGAATGAGATTGAGTATACGCTTATATTTTTTTTAAATAATTACAGATCGGCTCGGCGCCTGTGGCTCAACTGGCTAAGGCACCAACCCCGTACACCTGAGCTGGCACCTTCGAATCCACCCCAGGCCCACCAAACAACGATGACGGCTGCAACCAAAAAATGGCCGGGCGTTGTGGCGGGCGCCTGTAGTCCCAGCTACTTGGGAGGCGGAGGCAGGAGACTCGCTTGAGCCCAGGAATTGGAGGTTGCTGTGAGATGTGATGCCACGGCACTCTATCCAGGGTGACAGCTTGAAGCTCTGTCTCAAAAAAAAAAAAAAATTATAATTACAGATCTACGGGAGTTTTAGAAAATAT
>CAUYRH010107764.1:0-44542 GCA_963574655.1 Perodicticus potto | reverse complement strand
TAGTTATTGTGTTAAGACATTTATATTTGGGCAGCGCCTGTGGCTCAGTGAGTAGGGCGCCAGCCCCATATACTGAGGGTGGCAGGTTCAAACCCGGCCCCAGCTAAACTGCAACAAAAAATAGCTGGGCATTGTGGCAGGCACCTATAGTCCCAGCTACTTGGGAGGCTGAGGCAAGAGAATCACTTAAGCCCAGGAATTGGAGATTGCTGTGAGCTGTGTAACACCATGGCACTCTACCAAAGGTGATAAAGTGAAAAAAAAAAAAAAGACATTTATATTCTACATTTAACATTGACCTTTTTGATAGCTTTTGCATGTTTTCATTTGGTGATTAAAATAAATAAAGTCTCTTTGGACTAAAGGAGAGGCTTGATAGTCGAGTAGTAGAAGTTCTGAAGAGCATCAGGGTTAACCTGAGTGTCTGAGGCCAGTGAGGGGTGGGGAAGGGAAGAAAACCTTAGCAGCAAGGCTGGGCTTCATCAAGTTGTACTTAAGTCCAGTATACATTAGCCAGACGTTGTGGAGGGCGCCTGTAGTCCCAGCTACTCGGGAGGCTGAGGCAAGAGAATCACCTAAGCCCAAGAGCTGGGGGTTGCTGTGAGCTATGATGCCACAGCACTCTACCCAGGGCAACAAAGTGAGACTCTGTCTCAAAAAAAAAAAAGAAGAAGAAGTAGGGAAGACCAGTGTACATATATAATATTCTATAAATATGTAATTAACAGTAAAAGTTGGTCAGACACAGTGGCTTACACATGTAATCCTAGCACTTAGGTAAGCTGAGGCAAGAAGACTGCTTGAGCCAGACATCTGAGCAAGAGTGAGATCCAGTCTTTACAAAAAATACAAAAGTTATCCAGGCATGGTGGTGCACACCTGTAGTCCCAGTTACTTGGGAGGCAGAGGCAGGAGGATTGCTTGAGCCTAGGAGTTTGAGGTTGCAGTGAGCTATGATGATGCTACTGCACTCTAGCTCAGGTGACAGAATGAGACCCTGTCTCAAATTAAAAAAAAAAAATCAATAAGCTGTTTTAGATAGGAGCAAGACCTTTACGTGTGATATAAGAAGAGAAATGTTTCTCTTGAAAGGGATACAGGAGAAGAAAAAAGAGAGGTAGAAGATGGGGAGGGAAGATGGGGCAGGAGGAAGAGCCAGCAGGGTGCAGAGGAGCTCAGGGTGCAGGTAGGTTGAGAGACCTGTGCCCCACTCCATGCCGGGGATTCCTGAAGGAGGCTCTGAGAATCATGTTTGGTAGTGATCCCTTTAAACCTCTTGTATTAGTTTGCTAGGGCTAATCCTAGCAGATTATCATAAACTGGGTAGTCTATATAAAAGAAATTTATTGTCAGGAGATGATACGAGCAGACTAAAAAACTGAGAGGTCACCTGCTCATATTCCCCAACAACAACTGCATCCATCTATAGAAAACAATCTTGGAGCCTTGGATTCAGTTACAGCCCACCTCACCCAGGGACTGGGGCAGGACAGCCAAAGATCCACCCACTGATCCAACAGGAACAACCCAGAGATCTCTAAGACCTATGCCTGGGTCCCCAAAGATCACTGTAAGAATCTTCACTCATTAAAGTACCTGATAACGGCCCACTGTCTAAGAGCTCTGAAGTAGACCCTCATCTCAGTGCTAGCCCCACAGACCAAGGTCCTGGAGACAGTCTAGTCCACCTAGGAACCAAAGAAGATCCCTTCCCACTAGAGCCCCTGAGAATATCCCCACCAAGTATAGTCTCCAGTGGGGAACCAGCATTATTCCCATGACTCAGACCGAACCCCACTCAACTGTGCTCCTTCCTGCTCCCCCGCATCCTCCTCAACCTGTTCACCCACTGTAGAAAACCGTGAAAGAAACCACTTACCATGATGTTTGGGGGGTCAAACCCAGTGCCCCTCATGAAGAACTGAAGAAGGCATATAGGAAACCGACCTTGAAGTACCACCCTGATAAGAATCCGAATGAAAGCCAAGAAGTTTTACACAGATTTCTCAAGCTTATGAAGTTCTCTCTAATGGGGAGAAAAGGGAAATATATGGCAAAGGAGGAGAATGGGCAATTAAGGAGTGTGAAGCAGGTGGCGGTTTTGGCTCCCCTTGGATGTCTTTGATATGTTTTTTGGAGGAGAAGGAAGGACACAGAGAGAAAGGAGAGGTAAAAATATTATACGGCGGCTCTCACTTACCGTAGATTTATATAATGGTGCCACAAGAAAACTGGCTGTGCAAAAGAAGGTGATTTGCGACAAGGCCGAGGTGTCCCCTCAGGAGAAGCACTCAAATGCCTCAGGTAGTAGCTGGGGCCCTGGAACAACTGGGTGAGTCCTTACGTTCCACTACAGCAGAGGCATGGTGGAAAGTGAGGCTGGGTAGGGCTTGGTTGGACGAGCCTTCCTTTCCACTCCCCAAAGCTGCTAAGGTATCATTCTCAGCTGGGGTCAAAGGTCCACCCCCAGCTTTTCTGGAGAAAGCCACAGGTAGGGGCTGAATTGGCCCCTGCCAGCCAGAAAATCTGCTTGTGGAGGGTGGGCTGTCTGGGATGCACAGTTTGGCTGAGATCCACAATCCGGAGTGGGTTTTGCTCCTTTATTGCCTCTCCTGCTCCGTGGTGTTCCTCCAGCATCTGCCAGCAGGCAGGAGCTCAACTTGGCTGAGCTCCCCCACGGTGCTGCTGTGGCCTAGGATCCCGCCCTGGGCTGAGAGCACAGCTTTCCTGTGGGGAGAGGGGTGCTCCATGAGAGTGCCTTGGCTGGGACCCAACTGCATTCTCTTTTCATTCTGCCCAGGTGGGCGCTCTTGCTCCCAAGATGAGTTCAGAAGTTTCTCCTCCATGCCCCCCAGCCACACGATTGAGGCCTAGGGGTATGAGATCTGGCCCGCGGACCTGTGCTCTGACCATGCCAGGGAGAAGTGTCAGGGGGGCGTTGGAGCAGGTTTGACGTCCCTCTGCGTTGGGGTGTGCCCTGCTCTGATGGGGCAGCTGGGCGGCAGCACCAGGAAGGTCCAGCGAGCAGGGAGTTCACAGTCCTCACACCGCTTAGTCCTCTGCAGGGAAAGGTGTGAGCCCTACTCTTGCCGGAGCCCTGACAGGGGAAGGAGAAGCTCCTGAGAGCCCCAGCTCAAGAGTCTTTCTCGGCAGCTATGGTTGCGTGAGGGGGAAGGAGAAGAAAAGAGTCTGAATGGGCGGCACCTGTGGCTCAAAGGTGTAGGGCGCCGGCCCCAGATGCCAGAGCTGGCGGGTTCAAACCCAGCCCCAGCCAAAAAAAAAAAAAAAGAAAGAAAAGAAAAGAGTCTAAATGGAGGACAGCTAGCACTGCGGTCATCTCTGTCCCTCTCTCGGGAAGGCAGCCCACCACCCGGAATGTCCAGGCCCAGGGGTCATGCAGATCCCCTGGAACCCACTGCCCCCTGTGTCTCCTGCACTCTGGGCCAGAGTTGGGAAATGTTTGTGTGGGAATGAACAATGTGAAAACTGAGGGGCTGAAATCTTGTGGGGAGGACAAAGGTTCACAGTGGTGTGGAAGCAATATGGCACCTGCTGTCTCAGCTCAGGTCTGTAGTGTTGGGAAGTGCCCCAAGGTTGCTTTGTCCTCTATAAGCTCCCAGTGCACTGGCAGCAGCAGCTTTGGGGCTTGTAAGGCCAGAAAGGCTCTACAGAAGCTTAGGAGCCTGCCACCTGCCAGAGATGGGAGGGAGGGAGAAACCAGCCACGCCATGTACCCTTTTTCCTGGACTCCAAGCCCCTCCGGGGTTGACCTCTGCAGAAAACCTCTTCCTTCTTGTTCTGCTCCATAACTTTCCTTGAAATATTTTTAAGCTTCTGGTACTTTTATCTCAAAATTACACCCAATATAGGATTATTTGTTTGTTTGTTTCTAAAACTTTTCTTTCTTTTTGAGATAATCTGGCAGTTGGTGTCTCTGGTCAGTCATCTTAGAAATTCTACCCCACTTTAAGTGGTGGAACGGGGAAACTAGTTTAACTCACTCCAAACCCCCTACTCTGCTCACAATTCCTCTCTATCTTGCTTATCTCTTAATTCTGAAAGTGCTTAATCCTTTTTTGTTGTTAGGTGTCCTCATTCTATGGGCTTGTCCACAAAAGAGTTAATTTCCCTGACCCAGAGGACACAAAGCCCTTCTGATGTTGTGAATCTCCTGGTTAGCCCTTTGATACCCAATTGGCTCTAAGCCTGTTGCCCTTCCTTCCAAAACTCAAGATGCACCAGCGGTGCCTCAGGCTCAGCGGGTAGGGCTCCGGCCCCATATACCGGGGGTGGCAGGCTTGAACCTGGCCCTGGCCAAACTGCAACAACAACAGAAAATAGCTGGGCGTTGTGGCAGGCACCTGTAGTCCCAGCTACTTAGGAGGCTAAGGCAAGAGAATCGTCTAAGCCCAGGAGTTGGAGGTTGTGACGCCACCGGGAGCTGTGACGCCACAGCACTCTACTGAGGGCAATAAAGTGAGACTCTGTCTCTAAAAAAAAAAAAAAAAAACTCAAGATGCTCATGGGGCAGCCCTAAAGCATCTCTTCATCTTCATCCCTACCTTGAAAAGCTTCCATTCCACACTCAGGCACAATCACAAAACACTTCCCCAGGCCAGCCTTGTTCTAGGACAGAGGTGCCCTCCTGCCTCATCTCTCAAGGAGGCTGTCTGTCACTGCATTGCTCCATCTTATTTCCTTTTCAGTTTCTCTCAACACAAATAAATCAATAACCTTTTCTATCTTTTTTCTTGTCATTCCTTTCCTGCTGAGTCTTAGGCCAAGCCTCCTGCTCTCACCTGCTTATCTTGTCCCTGGAGTAGACAGAAAACAATCCATCCCAGCTCAGTACAAGCATTAGCATATCAAAAACTCCAGGTTACACTGGGGTTACTCCCACTCAACACTACACCTGATGCTCAAATCCAAACAGATGTTGAGGCAAACACTTTGATATATTAAGTTTTCGTACAAGGTGCCTGGCACGATATAGACACTTAAGCCTATGGCAAACTCTCTCCCACTTTTCTCTGCCAACTCCAGCGCAAAGATACTGAGATGGCATTGAACTTGCCTGGCCTTGTCTCATCTCAGATGTTAGTCCAGGACAAGTCTAAAATTAGCCACACCCCTCCTCTTGCTAAAACTCAATTGGAGCAGTGGCAGCACAGGCCCGGCTACTTTTAGAAACCATCCCTTTGTGGCTTTGTGCTGAGCAACAGAAACAGGTGATGGAAATTTGGCCCAGAAAGAAGAGCCAGATTAAGTTTAGAAGCTGGAATCAGAATGCCAGATCTGGGGGCCAGGGCTGCAAATACAAGCTAACATTTCGGTCATGGTCGGTCAAGGAGAAATTATTCAGAACCAAACCCGAACTGCCCAAAGCTCTTATCATAATGCCGACAGGTGTGCATGTGCAGGGAAGGAAGGGGCCAGAGGTTTGTTATGTACGCACTGTGGGCCAGTTGATATGTCACTGAATCTCGTTGCTAGGTATGATTAGTATGCCTTTTTTACTGTTAGCTAAAAAGACTATCAGAGATGTTCAGCAACTTAGCCAATGTCATACCGTCAATACATTGCCAAACAAGGATTCAAACCTTAGTCATTTAATATAAAGCCTAGAACTTTATGCTCCTCTATTTTACCTTCAGCAGCCCAGCATAGAGAGTGAGGGAAGAGAGTGAGAGATGTTGTGTGGTAATCCACAGAGTTCTCCTGTATCTCCTGTATCCACCAAGGCGGTAATACCAGGAGTCTATAAGAGTCATATTACTAGGCTTCAGGAGCCCCAGTGCCAACGGTGGTGCAGTCATAAGTCAAAGACTTAGATCACAACACTCAGTTCCCTTAGGATATATGGAAACTTTTCTCAAGAAAGAGGGGTTCAAACAAGCCCAGACTGTGAAGACAGAAGTAAATACCCAATTGTTTAACACCCGGACATCAATGAACACCCACAAGCATCAGGAATATCCAGGAAAACATGGCCTCACAAAATGAACTAAACAAGCTACCAGGGATCAATCCTGGAGCAATGGAGATATAAAAACTTTCAGACAGGGCGATGCCTGTGGCTCAGCGAGTAGGGCACCGGCCCCATATACCGAGGGTGGTGGGTTCAAACAAATCAAAAAAATACTTTCAGACAAAGAATTAAAAATAACTAAACTAAAGAAGCTCAGCAAACTTTAAGACAACACAGAAAAGGAATTCAGAAGGCTGTCAAAGAAATTTAACAAAGAGATTGAGATAATAATAATAAATTCCAGTAGAAATCCTGGAGTAAAAGGATAGAATTTCTTTTAGATTTCTCTTGGCTCCGAAAAACTCAAATGACAAACTGAGAAATGCATATAACCCTTTGCTAGCAGAATTGATCAAGCAGAAGAAAGAATTAGTGAACTTGAAGACTGCCTATTTAAAAATACACAGTAAGAAAAGAATAAAGAATGAAGCATACCTATAAGATCCGTAAACTAGTCTCTGAAAGGCAAATCTGACAGTTATTGGCCTTATAGATGAGGTAGAGAGGGACATTGGGGCAGAAAACTTATACAAAGAAATAATAACATAGAACTTTTCAAACCTAGTGAAATATAACAATATTCAAGTACAAGAAGGCCATAAAACACAGCAAGATGACCTTAAGACATTTAATAATCAAACTCCCAATTATCATGGATAAAGTAAAGACCCTAAGAGAAGCAAGAAAAAATAACACATAAGGAGCTCCAGTACATCTGGCAGCATACTTCTCAGCAGAAACCTTACAGGCCAGGAGAGAGTAGCATGACACATTCAAAATGCTGAAGGAAAAAACCTTAATGCTAGAATATTATATCTTGCGAAAGTATCCTTCATACATGAAGAAGAAATAAAGGCTTTCCCACAGAAAGAAGAGCTCATCAACACAAGACCTGGCCTATAAAAAATGCATATGAAAGAAAAGGACATTAATGAAAAAGAAGAAATCATCTGAAGATACAAAACTCAATAATTAAGAACACAAATACAGAATATTCTGTTGCTATATTGGTGGTGAATAAACCACTTATATTTTGATTAGGTAGCCTAAAAGATAAAGATTCCAAAATAACTACAACTTTTTGAGAGAGAGTATACTGGAAGCAAAAGAATTAAAATGTAGAGGAGAAGATAGTATAGACTTTCTTTTAGAGTTCTCTTTGCTTATTTGTTTGTAAGCAGAGTTGTCATTTGTTTAAAATGATTTGTTATACTAATAATATACTTTTATGGCAAGCCTCATGGTAACCTCAAGTAAAAAAAAAAAAAATGCAACAGATCCAGAAAAATAAAAAGGAAGAAATTAAAACACACTTTTGTTAAACACATATGCCTAGGTGCTCCTAGGCCAGAGAAAATCTCCTTTTGCAAAGGAAAACAAGAAGGAAAGAAGGAAAAAAGAGAGGACCACAAAACAATGAAAAATCAAATAACAACAGTAGCGTGACCTTATCTATCAATAATCACACTGAATGAGATGGAGTAAACTCTTCAATCCAGAGACCAAATGGGCCAGGCATGGCTGCTCACACCTGTAATCCTAGCACTCTGGGAGGCTGAGGTGGGTGGGTTGCTTGAACTCACGAGTTTGGGACCAGCCTGAGCATGAGCAAGTCACCATCTCTACTAAAAAAAAAGAAAAAAAAAGAAAAAACTAGCTGGGCGTAGTAGCACACGCCTGTAGGCTCAGCTACCTGGGAGGCTCAGGCAAGAGGATTGCTCAAGCCCAAGAGTTTGAGGTTCCTGTGAGCTAGTACTACACAGCACTCTACCCAGGGCACAGAGTGAGACTCTGTCTCAAAAAACAAACAAACAAAAAGACATAGAATGGTTAAATGGATAAAAACATAAGACCCAATGATGTGTTGTCTGCAAGAAACCCTCTTTATCTATTAAAGACATGTAGACTGGAAATAAAGGGATAGAAAAAGATATTCCATGCAAATGGAAACCAAAAAAAGTAGGAGTACCTGTACTTTTATCAAATAAAATAGATTTCAAGACAAAAACTGTAAAAAGAGACAAAAATGGTCATTATATAATGACAAAGGAAATAATTCAGCATGAGGATCAAACAATTTTAAATACTATTTATGCCCCCACAACAGGAGCACCTAGGCATATGGAACAATTATTGTCAGAACTAAAGAGATAGACAGCAATGTAACAATTGTTGGAGATATCAACACTTTCCTCTTAGCGTTAGAAAGATCACCAAGACAGAAAATCAACAAAGAAAGGTTGGACTTAATCTGCATATAAACCAGTGTTTTTCAACCTTTGTTATCTCAGGGCACACTTGAATCTATAGTTAAGCTTTCATGGCACAGTTAAGTTATGTTGATTTAAAAAAAAAAGAATATACTTACTATGCTTTGAACTTTTGAAAATAATTTAATTAATGATCTTCAAAAAATTTTGTGGCACACCTAAATCTTCTGATGCCACAGTAGTTGAAAATCACTTGTATAGAGCAATAGACCTAATAAATATTTATAAAACATTTCATCCAATACCTGCAGAATACACATTCTTCTCTTCAGCTCATGGATCATTTTCAAGGATAGAGACCATATGTTAGGCCACAAAACAAGTCTTAAAAAATTCAAAAATAAAATGAAATTATATCAATTATTTCCTCTGGCCACAATAGACTAAAATTAGAAAACAATAACAAGGGGAACATTTGAAACTGTACAAACACATGGAAATTAAACAATATGGACCTAAATGACCAGTGGGTCCATGGAGAGATTAAGAAGAAAATTTAACAATTTCTCAAAACAAACGAAAATAAAAACACATATCAAAACCTATGGGATACATCAAAAGCAATAATGAGGGGCAGCACCTGTGGCTCATCGAGTAGGGTGCTGGCCCCAAATACCGAAGGTGGCGGGTTCAAACCCAGCCTTGGCCGAACTGCAAAATAGAAAAATAGCCGGGCATTGTGGCAGGCACCTGTAGTCCCAGCTACTCGGGAGACTGTGGCAAGAGAATCGCCTAAGCCCAGGAGTTGGAGGTTGTTGTGAGCTGTGTGACGCCATGGCACTCTACCAAGGGCAATAAAGTGAGACTCTGTCTCTACCAAAAAAAAAAAAAAACAATAATGCGATGAAAGTTCATAATAATAAGTGCCTACATCAAAAAAAGTAAAAGAGTTTCAAATAAACAACTTAATGATACATCCCAAAGAGTTAAAAAAAACAAAAGCAAACCAAACACTAAATTAGTAGAAGAAAAGAAATAGTAAAGACCAAGCAGAAATAAATGAAATTGGAACCATGAAAACATGTAATCCTTTCAATTCATACTGAAAAAGCATTCAATAAAATTCAACATCCTTGCATGATAAAAACTCCCAAAAACTGGATATAGAAGGAACTTACCTCACACAATAAAAGCCATATATGACAGACACACAGCTAGTAGCATACAGAATGAGGAGAGACTGAAAGCCTTTTCTCTAAGTCTAAAAAAAACAAGGATGCCCTCTTTCACCCCTGTTACTCAACATAGTACAGGGAGTTCTAGCTGGAACAATGAGACAAGGGAACAAAATACAGGAAAAAATACAAAGGAAAAAGTCAAATTATTTTTGTTCGATAAAGTTGCAGGATACAAAAATCAACCTCCAAAAATAATTTGGAGGGCATTTTGGGCATTTCCATATGCCCAAAATAAACAATCTGAAAAAGAAACCAATGGGTGGCACCTGTGGCTCAAAGGAGTAGGGCACTGGCCCTATATACCACAGGTGGTGGGTTCAAACCAGGCCCCAGCCAAAAAACTGGAAAAAAAAAAAAAAAAAGAAACCAAGAAAGTAATTTTGTTTATAGCACAAATTAAATAAAATACCTAGGAATAAACTTAGCTAAAGAAGTGAAAAATCTCTATAAATATTTATGAAAGAGTTTGGAGAGTATACAAAAAAATAGAAAGATGCTCTATGCCTCTGGATTAGAAGAATCAATAATGTAAAATGTCCATTCTACTCAAAACAATCTACAAATTCAATGCAATCCCCATCAAAAGATCAATGAAATGGGAGTAGGGAGGGAGGAAGGGAGATGAGGGTTATAGTGTATGATGCACCTTTTGGGGGCAGGACACAATTATAAGAGGGACTTTACCTAAAAAATGCAAACAGTGTAACCTAATTCTTTGTACCTTCAATGAACCTGAAACAATAAAAAAAAATGAAATTTTTCACAAAAATAGAAAAAATAATCCTAAATTTAAATGTCACTGTGAAATAGTCAAAATAGCCAAGGCCATTCTTAGCAAAAAGAACAAAAGTAGAGGAATTACAATACTTGACTTCAAATTGTATAATACTACAGAGCTGTAGTAACTGAAACAGTATAGTATTGACATAAAAACAGGCACATAGACCAATGCAACAGAATGGAGAATCCAGAAATAAATCCACATATCCATAGTAAACTTATCCTTGACAAACTCGCCAACAACAACGTACAGTGGAGAAGGATAATCTCTTCAATAAATGGTGCTGGGAAAACTGGATATCCATATACATATCTCTTGATCTACACAAAAATCAAATCAAAATGGATTAAAGACTTAAACCTAAGGCCTGAAATGTAAAAGTACTGAAAGAAAACATTAGGGACATTTTTCTGGATGTTGGTCTGGGCAAGGACTTCTTGAGTGATAACCCTAAAGCATAGGCAACCAAAGCGAAATTGGACAAATGGAGTCACAGAAAGCTAAAAAGCTTCTGCATAGCACAGGAAACAATCAACAAAGTGAAGAGACAACGTACAGAACAGGAGAAAATATTTGCAAACCACCCATCTGACAAGGGATTAATAACTAAGATATATAAGGAACTCCAGCAACTCAATAGGAAAAAAAATTCAAATGATCTAATTTAAAAGTGTGCAAAAGACTGAATAGACATTTCTCAAAAGAAGATATGTAAATAGTCAACAGTTATAAGGAAAATGCTCAATACCAGTAGTCATCAGAGAAATGCAAATGAAAACTATAAAGAGATATCATCTCAACCCAGTTATAAGGGTTTTTTATCAAAAGGATAGTCAATAATGAATTCTAGGGTATAGAGAAAGGGGAACCCTTGTACATTGTTTTGTAACACAGCCACTAGGGAGAATAGTATGGATGTTCCTCAAAAAACTAAAAATAGAACTACCCACCTCACTGCTGGGTATATATCTAAAAGAAGGGAATTCAGTATACCAAAGAGATACCTGCATTTTCATGTTTATTGCAGCACTATTCATAATAGCCAAGATATGAAATCAACCTAAGTGTTCATCAACAGATGAATGGATAAAGAAATTGTGGTACATATATACAATGGTATACAATATAGCCATAAAAAAGAATGAAATCCTGCCATTCACAATCACATGGATGCAATCTCATGTTAAGTGAGATAAGCCAAGCACAGCAAGACAAATCTCATATATTCTCATTGTTATGTGGGAACTAAACGTTAAAAACAATCTCATGGAGAGAGAGAGTAGAATGATGATTAGCAGAGGCTGGGAAGAAGAGTGGGGTATAGGGGAGAAAGTGGGAATGGTTAATGGATATGTCATTGTTAGGGTGATCTGGCTACAGCATCTATCATCCCACTGGTGGTCAGTGATCCCACTAATGGTCAGATTTGATCTGGCCGGCGGTATCTCTTTCCTCTCTCTCACTACTCCATTTATATCCCTCCCCAAGCTGCACACTTGGTTGAAGAGGATGACCTTCCCCGATAGAGGAGGACCAGACCATTCTTCTGTCAAAGGTCTCCCCCTACTAGAATCTCCAAAGAAGCTCTCAAGGTCAATTGGCGCAAAAAATATGTTTGATAGGTACAAGATTATTTGATAACACAATGAAGTAACTACAACCAACCGTAAGTTAGGGTACACGTTCAAATAACTAAAAGAGTGAAATTGGGTTGTTCTGAACACAAAGACATGATAAATGCCTGAGATGATGGATACCCCAGTTATCCTGATTTGATTAATTTATACTGTATGCCTATCTCAAAACATTATATATGCCAAATAAATACTACATACAACTATTATGTATGCATAATACTTAATTTAAAATTCCAAACAATTAATGAAGAAAGTCTAACACCAAAGGCCTAAGACTGCTTCTTAAGAACGTAGAAAAAAGGGCAGCACCTGTAGCTCAGTGGGTAGTGTGCCATCCACATACACTGAGGCTGGTGGGTTTGAACCTGGCACCGGCCAGCTAGAATAACAATGACAACTGCAGCAAAATAAATACTACAGGTGCTTTTGGTAAGCACCTGTAGTAATAGCTACTTGGGAGGCTGAGACAAGAAAATCGCTTAAGCCCAAGAGTTGGAGATTGCTGTGAGCTATGATGCCACGGCATTCTACCTGGGGTGACAACTTGAGATTCTGTCTCAAAAAAAAAAAAAGAAAGAAAAAACAAAGAATGTAGAAAAAGAAGAGCAATATATACTTAGAGTAAGTAGAAGAAATACAGAAAAAAAATTTAAAAAGCTAAAAGTTAGATCTCTGAAAAGTTAACAAAGTTGATCAATCCCTAGGTAGACTGATCAAGGAAAGGGGAGAGAAAATACAAATTATTAAGATCAGAAATGAGGACGGGATTTAATGTTCAAAATTAAATGTTATTAACACTCAAAAATAAAGGAAGATTATATAGTCATTTCAATAGATGCAGTAAAAGCATTTGACAAATACCTGTTTATGATTTAAAAATACTGTTATCAAACTAGAAACAGAAGGTAACTTCCTTATTTTGATAAAAGTCAATTGCGAAGGACCTTCTACTCACAGTTGTTTTTTTTTTTTTTTTTTGATACAGAGTCTCACTATGTCACCCTTGCTAGAGTTCTGTGGTGTCACAGCTCACAGCAGCCTCAAAGTCTTGGGCTTAAGCCATTCTCTTACCTTAGCCTCCCAAGTAGCTGGGACTACGGGCACTCACCCCAACACCCAGCTATTTTTTTGTTGCAGTTGTCATTGTTCTTTAGCTGGCCCAGGCTGGGTTCGAAACCGCCAGACTGGGTGTATGTGGCTTGAACCATAACGACTGTACTACACATGCCAAGCTACTAACAACATTCTCAAATGCAAAATATTAAACACTATTTCTCTAATACCAGGGGCATGGCAAGGATGCCCATTTTTACCACTTTTATTCAACACTTAGGCAGGAAGATATAAGTCTAATTATATAAGGGGGAAAAGGAATAAACAAGAATGAAAGAAGTAAATTTAAAAGCAGAGTATTTACATAGAAATTCCCAAGGTATTTTAAAAACAATTATTGAAACTATTAAATGACTTCAGCAAAGTGTAAGTAATAAGCTGGAATACCAGCCTAATATACAAAAGTATATTTTTTGCTGCTTTTTATATGTTTTAGCAACAAAAAATTGGAAAATTACATTTAAAAACATTATAATAGCATCGAAGGCAAAATATTTGGGAATAAATTTAGCAAAAGACATGTAAGACTTATATATTAAAACAACAAAAAATATTACTGAAATTAAAGATGTATATATATGAAGAGATAAGCCATACTAATAACATGAAAGACTATTGTTAGATGGCAATTATTTCCAAATTGATCTAAAGATTCAGGACAATCATAAACATAATTCCATCACTGGTTTTTTCAAAACTGACAAAATGATTCTAAATTTTTGTAGGCATGCTAAGAACCTAGAATATCCAAAGAGGTCTTGAAAAAAGAAATTGAAATCAGTATTGGAAGGTTTATGCCATTTGACTTTAAGACTTACCCTAAAGTTGGTTGGGTGGTGCCTGTGGCTCAGTGAGTAGGGTGCTGGCCTCATATACCCAGGGTGGAGAGTTCAAGCCCAGCCCTGGCCAAACTGCAACAACAACAACAACAACAAAAAGGCTTACCCTAAAGTTACAGTAATCAGAACAGTGTGTCACTGGCATAAAGATCAACCGATTGATAGAACAGAGTAAGGGATTTAGAAATAGAAACAGATCGATACTTGTATGTCTATATTATTTTCAAAAAAGGTGCCGAAGCAACCTAATTAGGAAGAAAAGTGTTTTCAACAAATGATGTTGGTTGGCTCAGCGCCTGTAGCACAGTGGTTACAGTGACTGCTGTATGCACCAAGGCTGACAGGTTCGAACCTGGCCTGGGCCTGCTGAACAACAATGACAACTGCAACAAAAAAATAGCTGGGTGTTGTGGTAGGTGCCTGTAGTCCCAGCTACTTGGGAGGCTGAGGCAAGAGAATTGCTTAAGCCCAAGAGTTTGAGGTTGTTGTGAGCTGTGACACCATGACACTCTACCGAAGGTGACACAGTGAGACTCTGTCTTTAAAAAAAAAAAAAAAAAAAAGATGTTGGAATAACTACATACTCATATGTAAAAAATTAACCTTGTTTTAACTTATACCATCCACAGAAACTAATTTGTGATGGACTGTAGACCAAAACAAAAGCTAAAACTAAAAAACTTATATTAGAAAACACAGGAGAATGTCTTTATGACGTTGAGGAAGACAAAAACCAAAAAACTAAGGAAAGAATAAATAAGACTTAATCAAAATTAAAACTTCTGCTTAGAAGCCTCATCAAGAAAATTTATAGTCAAACAATAGGATAGAAGAAATTATTTGGGGTGGTGCCTGTTGCTCAGTGAGTAGGGCACCAGCCCCATATACCAGAGGTGGTGAGTTCAAACCCAGCCCTGGCCAAAAACTGCAAAAAAAAAGAAGAAGAAATTATTTGGAAAACATCTGAAAAAGTACTGATACCTGGGATACACTACTCCTAAAACTTAATAATACAATAATAATAGGCATTTTTAATGATCAAAATTTGGATACTTTACACATTACAAAAGATCATGTATGGGCAATAAACATGTGTAAAAATATTTAATACCTTTAGTGAACAGGGAAATGCACATTGGAACCACAATGAGATGACAGTTCGCATCTATCAGCACGGCTAAGATGAAAGACTGACATCGCCAAAAGTTGGGGAGAATATGGAACAATCAAAGCTCTTGTACATTGTTGGCAGGAGGGGAATATGTAAAAGGACATTGCAAAAGATATGCAATTTCTTATAAAATTAAAGATAAACCTACTCTAAGACCCAAAAATTGCCTTCCCAGATATTTTACCCAAGAGATCTAAAAACAATGTCCATAAAAGGTCATGTGCAAAAATGTTCTTATCACCTTTATTCATAAAAACCTTAATCTCTCAGCCCTACTATGAAGCTAATTTGAAGGTTTCATATGAAGGCTATAACCCAACTATAGCACAAGAATATGGGGAAAGAGGCAAGGGAGGGGAGGGGGGAGGATGGGTGGAGGGAGGGTAATTGGTGGGGCCACACCTACGGTGCATCTTAGAAGGGTATAGGCGAAACTTACTAAATGCAGAATACAAATGTATTCATACAATAACTAAGAAAATGCCATGAAGTCTATGTTAAACAGTTTCATGAAAATGTTTCATATTGCATATGAAACCAGCACATTGTACCCCTTGATTGCACTAATGTATGCAGCTATGATTTAATAATAAAAAAAAAATCTGTTATCTAAAAAAAAAAAAAAAAAAAACAAAAAACCTTAATCTGGAAGCTCAGATGTCCATCAGTAGGAGACTAGCATATATATACAGTACAATACTATTTAGTAATGAAAAAGAACAAAATTCTGATATAAGCAAAAATAGGATGATGAACGCCCAAAATATTCTGAGTAAATAAAAATTTCCACAGAGAAAGTACAAATTGTATGATTCCCTTTATATGAAATACCAAAGTAGACAAAACTAATCTATGGTGCAAATCATCAGACAATTTATCTCTAGGGATACTGAAGCCGAGTTCTGTTGAGAAGGAACATGAAGAAACTTTCCAGAGTGAAGGACATGGTCTGTATCTTGATAGAAGTTTGGATTGCACAGGTATGTGCATTTAGACCAGCGGTTCTCAACCTGTGGGTCATGAGCCCTTTGGGGGTCGGAAAACACATATTTCCTACGGTCTTGGGAACCGACACTACTCCTCTATCTGTTTCCAGGTGGGTCCACCCACATGCAGCTACGCCCACATATAGTACCTGGCATGATGACATCATCTGTATTAAAGGGTCACGGCATTAGGAAGGCTGAGAAATGCTCATTTAGAGGAATTCTTGAATAATATAATTAAGATCGTGCACTTAAAACTTCCATCATATGCAAATTTTATCTGAAAAGAAATAAAGTAATTGTGCACATTTAATAGAACTTTTTACTAATCTTGAAGTATGTTAGGAGAATGTACCAATATCTGCAACTCACTTTGAAAAGCAATAACAAAAATAATTAAGTGAGTTGCTGGATAGACAGAGAAATCGGTAGAGAATCAATATATGATAAAGCAAATAAGGCAAGATGCTAATTGAAGAAACTAGATGGTAAGTACATAGGGGTGCACTGAAGAATTCTTTTAACTTTTCTCTAAGTTTAAAAATTTAAGTAGACTGTTGAGAACAAAAAATAATTGAATATAATTGGCTGATTGCCTATTAAACGGAGCCCTAGCCCAGGGAAAAGAGATGAGAGTCTATCTGGTATAGAGAGGAACAAGAAGTCTCCTGGGTCCAGAAATTGACCTTCTTAGCTCCATTCTAACTTTCATAATGAACCTGGGGGCTGAGACAAAGCAAAGGACCAAGTTCCCCTTGCATTCCACAAGAAACACTAGCTTGTGCTCTAACTGCTTTGCTGACTTTAAACATTCTTCATGGATCTATTCTAGAAATCTAGATTGGAAAGGGGCTGTCTAACACCATTCACTATCTACTGAGCATTTACTGTATGCTACTCCCTGTGCTAGACTTTGAAGATATAAGATGAACCAAATAAAAATGTCTTCACCTCCATGGAGCTTACCACTGATGAAATGGTCCCTCTTCTACTTCTGACATTATTCATACCCAAACAAAAGGCTTGCAAGTTCCTTTTGTAAGCCTATTGACATTTCTTTAATCTCCTAGTTGAAAAACCCTTTCTAAAGTTGGATCTGAATACTTCTATCTGATGGAAAGGGATTTTTTAGTTTCTCTGGAGTGAAACTTGACACAAGAAGACCTCAAAACCTCAAAATAGCTCAGTAAGAAATGGATGCCTAGTGACCCAGTCTCACCTTACCCTCTTCCCAAGTAGAGGAGAAATGGCAGTCAGCTGCTAAACTCAACCCTCTGCCCTACTTCCAACAGAGGTCACCATTCCTTGCCGTGGTTGTCCAGCCAGAAATCTTGCTCAAAGTTACTTGGTAGCAAGAGAGGTCCTCGGCTTACCAGGTAACTTACAATGACCTTGAATGCCATATTACAAATTCAATTGCTTCAGCCTCACCTTTAACATACAAAAAAGAAAATTCCTTACTGAAATGTCTCTTTTCCCAAGTCCTTCTAGTAGCATGGAGCCAGGCTTTGAGTTGATATGTTAATATTACAAATGACCCCAAATTGTGTGAGTGGTATTATATTCAACAAAAAGAAAATAAAAATCAGTTGCCTTCATTAGAAAGGCTGTCATACTTTCTTTCCTATAATTACTCACTCCCTTTGCTGAACTAAATACTTTTCCATGTGAAAATTCCCAACCTATTTTTTCCCTTCGTATGCTTACGAGTCCACCAGTTCTGAAAACGTCTTAGCAAGATTATCATTTCCAGCTCCTTACTACCCCTCCTCCTAACTAAAATGTCTTCACTTCTTCCCTCCCCAATTTTTACCTTTCAGAAATCTAAACATTGTTGTTTTTCAGAGAGTTGAATTCTTGGGAGATAATAATATGATTCAAGGAAATAAGTGCATAGATTTTCCTCTGCGGTGCCAGTTAAGACAATTGGTGCTTTAGGACTTTCTGAAGCTCTTTAAAAATAACAGGGCTAGTCAAATTCCAGCAATTCACCTTCTGCAGGCTGAGCATGTCTGGGCAATGGTTGCGTGATTTGGATGAAGTCATCACTGATGAGGCAGAGTTGGCGCAGCCGGGGAGCACTTGCTGCTCTTTTTAAACTCCACGGCACCAAGGATGAAGTCACCTTTCTTCTTTTAAAACAGAACAGATTTGCCCCGTGAGTTCCTGTCAGTTCTGTTAGAACTTAATGCTTTTCCCACTGCCAGTCCCCAGGACCTTCTCTCAGGTAAGGAGAAGCTTATTCAGTGGGTTTTCCCCCAGGGAAGCTTGATTTGAGGGGAAATTTGGAAGGAATCTACAAAGAAGGCAGATCAAGAGATCTGAGAACCAGAGGTACTCGCCTGGATGAGGAAGATGAATGGCTCCATGGCAGCTGGTCCTCATCTGGTGGGGTGGTGGATGCTGAGCTGCAGTGGTGGGCATGGAACTCTGATCTGGGCGTGGTGTTAAGTGCCTGTTTTAGGGGCTGTGTAATGAGCATGTTGCTGAAGCAGCCATAATGTTATCCAATGGGGTTAGACCAGCCATACCCTCTTTCTCTTCCTATTTACTGGCTTTGTGTTGAGATAGGCCCTTAGAAGGGTCAGCCCTTATAACAGTTGGTGTACAGAAAAGCTGCTGTTTGTAAAAGCTGCCTGATCTGCTCCGTCGCTAGCTTGAATGCCTCTCGTCTTCCTCAGGAGTAAGAGACAAAGGGGCCCAGGATCTCTGTCCTGACACGCAGACATCTTGCACAGACAGTGGCTGTGTTGCCTGCCTCAGCGTGTGCCGCAGAAGGGTTCAAACACATCTTAGTGCCTGTCCATACAAGTTCTTCCAAGAAAATGTGCGTGGGATGTTGTTTTTTTTCTCTTTATGCAGGCAGACCCTGTGATTCTAGAGATTCACTGAACTCTCCCTGCAACGCATTCTATGAGTTGTATGAGTTACTGTCACGGACTGAATCATACAGCTCTTATTAGATTTGGAAGGCTCAATAAAGACGTCTAGTTATGAAAGATGTGCCAACAGGATGATAAATGGCTTTTGGAGAGAGAGTTGAACAACTGTCCAGTGAAAACACTGGGAATTGCAGAGCTCTTTATTACTTGACACGGAATCCTGCCACATATAGTATTTGGCACCATCCTCTATGAGCTACAGAGAGAGTAAAGAATGTCATTTAGATAAGAGTGTTTGTTTTATTTTAAATGTAGTTGCACACTGGCCGCCAGTGCCTGGTTACACATTTGCCTCAATCTAGGTCCAGAATTCATCCTCATCTGAAATCTGCTCCTTCTCTGTGTCCCCAAGCTCAGTGAGAAGAACCTGGTCCATGACAAATTTCTGGATTTCACCCCTGACCTTGCCCTCTTCCTCGCATTTTCTCATCTAGGTTGACAACACATCCAGCAATTTTAAATTCCGTATTATTGCTCACATCCGCCCAGTTCGCCCACCTGCATGGACGTGATCCTAGTTTAAGCTCCCCTCATCTCCCAGAAATACTGAAACCTTCCATCGGGGTTCCCTCACTCCAGTCTTTCACTTTCCCAGCAGCAGCCAGAGTGATGGTTCTAAAGTAATTGATCAGCACCCAGACAATCCAATCAACTACCTATTGTCCGTTGATTCTATCTTCATAAAACATGCCTGGAAAATTTTCACACCTCCCCTTTACTTGGTTCAACCCACCAACTCTTTTTTCCTGAGTTATTGCAAAGGCCACTTAGCTGGCCTTCTGGTACCAGGCTCATGCCTCTCCTGGAATAAGATGTTTTAAGCTTCTTGTTTTCTCAAGCTTTTAAAGGACGTTTTTACCAGAGCAGGACTTGAAACACTTCTTACCCTGTCAGAAGCATTAGCACTTGTATGACTCTTATAGATACTTTATGGAGAGAGGTCAGAGTGGGGAGGGATGGGGGATGTAGGTTGTGGTGGGAAGACAGGCTGAAGAATGCAGACAGCTCTGCCCTCAGAACCAGGTAGACTTCATTTAAATCCCAATTCCTAGTGTGGCCTTGACCAAATGGTTAACCCTTTTTGAAACTTCCATTCTTCAACTGTGAAATGGAAATGGTACCTTCTTCAGCAGGTAAATAGAAGAGTTAAATGAGAACATTTATGGAAAGCTCTAAAGCATAGTAATTAAGAATTTTTAGTTTATTTTTTTCTTTCCTTCCCTTTCAAGGCTTGTAATCTCCAGGCCTTCATGTATCTTGTAGGTATTTGTGTGTATAATTATCTGTATTTAGCACAGTAGGAAAGAGAAGTGGTAAAAAAATACCTGAGAACTCTTTAAGGAACTTACAGTTTACTTAGGGTGATAAAGCCAACCCTAGATAGACTTTATAAAACATCTATAAAACAAGCAATCTGCGATTGTAAGGCACCAATTGAATACATAACTAGAAAGGGCCTGAGTAAACAGTCTGTGAATACCTCCATCTCTATCAAGCAGTTTTAGACTCAGGCTCCTTGGAGATTTAAAAATCACTGGTCTCTCTGATGTCGAAGTAAAACTTCCCAGATGCTTTTATACTTTTAGAGTGACTTAAAGACCTATAGATTAGTATTTAAAATGACTTCACTTATTCACTCATTAATAATTTATTGAGCTCCTGCTCTGTGCTGGATCCTATCCTATGGGAATTCTTTGTTGCTATTCTCATGGGGGAATGATGCTAATCCTCTGCCTCTTAAATTCCGGACTTGGCCGGCGCCTGTGGCTCAAAGGAGTAGAGTGCCGGCCCTATATGCCGGAGGTGGCCGGTTCAAACCCAGGCCAAAAAATGCAAAAAAAAAAAAAAAGACAATATTAAATTCTGGACTAGCCGTAGGGACTTGCTTGACCCACAAAACAAGAAGAAGGGAACATTTGGGGGACAACCATAGCTAGGTTCTAAGAAGGTTTGCAGCTTCCCCCTGGGTTTCTTGGCCCCCTCCCTCTGAGGGAAGCCAATCCCATGTGAAGTCATGAGCTGGTAAACTGGCTCATGATATAAATACTCCACCATGGGATTCTAAGCTACCAAAGTGACAGCACTTACCACAGGGTTGGAAAGAGAAACACAAGATAAGCTCCTACAAGGCGGGACAAGCTGGTCTCAGCCCATGACTGCCCATTACTCTGGACTGTGAGAACGTCCAAGCTAACCATGTGGAGAGACTACAAGGATTGAAGCCCAACTGGCCCTCAGGTTTTCCACCCATTCAAACTTTGGCCCTAGATGCAAGGAAAGAAAGCTTCAGAGACCCATAACCGGCTGCTCTCTGCCTGCAACTGTAGGAGAGACCCAGAGCGAGAACTGTTCAGCTCAGCCCGGTCAACCCACAGAACCTGAGACATAATAGCAGTTTAATCACCTAAGTTTGGGGGTGGTTTTTATGCAGAACTAGATGACAGGAACAAGGTGGTCACCTTGATTCATCAGTGTTAGCCTCCATCAAGGCCCTGAAGTGCCGTCAGGAGTAACCTATCTAGAGTGCTTTGACCCCACATATCTCTGGCCTTATACCATATACCACTAAAGAAGCAAATGTTTAGGCCCAAGAAAGAGACTCAGTTATTTTGCTAACTACTTTTACCATTATAACAAAATCAGTGAAAAAATAAACTCTCTCCCCCACACATGCTCAACAACTCTCTGTCACTCTCTTCCCTCCCGGTCTGTCTCTGCCATCTATCTACCTGGCTCCTGCGCACAAGTCCCACTGAAGATCGACCTTGCCAGATCTCTTGGCACTGCCCCCTCCTCCACATGGAATTCGTTAGGGGCAAGAAGCCAGGGAGCTGCCCAGAGCCCTGAGGTTTGGCGGAAAGCAGCCAAGACTCAGAAAAGAGCAGCAAAGAGCACGATTTAAAACAGGCTTTGGGGAAGGCACATGGACTGGTGGTCACAAGTGTGTTTTTCGAAGTCATATGAGCTGGGTTTCAATTTGGACTCTGACATTTTCTAGTTGGCTGATCTTGAAGGGTATCTAGCTACATCCCTCCTCAGTTTCCTTATCTTTCCAATCTGGATAATAATGCCATCTCACAAAGTTCTGGTGATGACGAAACGAGAGGATATGTGTAGAGTGCTCAGCACAGTGTGTAATACGTACATGTTATATGAATGAACAGCAGCGAACAGCAGCAAACAGCAGCAGCAGTGACAGTGTTGGTGCAGTACTGATGGTGCTGTGGTCAGTTGTACTATCATCTCTGGTTGTTCTCTTGGTTCTGTCATGGTCCTGTGTGGGCATCAGGGGATCATCTTCCTGCTAAGACTCTTCTGGGCTCACCCTTCCGTACCTTTGGCTTGAGAGAGTAGGCTTTTCTTGTTTGTTTTTAACTCTATTTCTGTTGGTGGCTTTGGCCTTTCTGTGCCCCTGTGAGATACATGGGACAAAAACAGAAAGCCTGGAGGGCATGCCATGGTGTCTCAAGTCCCGAAGCTCCTAGCCAGTCAACCTTCTTTTCATAGTTCAGAGTCTTTTTATGGCTGTCTGTTGAGTTATTTCCAGAGTATTTAGTTATATTCAGAGGAGAGGAGGATGACAAAGTGAGGGTTTAGCATCTTGTCCCATAATCAACTTTTAAAATTAAAAAACGAGAATAGTTGGGTAGTTTCAGGTGTGGGAAGGTAATGATGTTGGAGGAAAAAAATCTAGCCACATTAGACACTGTTTTACAAAATATAATAATTAAAATACTGGTACAACACTAGAGAAATAAGTAGAAAAGAATAAAGAGTCCAGAAATAAACCCAACAAAAACTGCAATTTGACTTGTCAACCTACTGGTATTGGGAGAAATGACTGTTATTTGGAAAGTAAAAATAAAAATAATATTCCTATATTTAAATAAATTCCAGATACACAGAAATGTATTAAATATTAAACAAAAAAATAATTTTTAAATTGGTAAATTATTTAACAATTTTGAAGTAGGGAAGACTTTTAAGCATGGCACCAACCCCAAAAGCTATACAGAAAACGATTGACATATTTAATTACATAAATGTTAAAACATGGCATGAAAATAGTATTCATGAAATATAAATATAATAGATAGAAAAAAGTCATATGCAAAATTTATACAACAGAGAAAAATATATTTTTATCAAAATTTAAACAGTACATTCAATAAAAAAAAAGAAGTTGAGTAAGAATGGGCAAAGAGTATGAACAGGCTGTTCAGAAGAAAAGAAACTACAGATGGCCAATAAAGAAAGATAAACTCACAATTTTTTTTTTTGAGACAGAGCCTCAAGCTGTCACCCTGGATAGAGTGCCGTGGCATCACAGCTCACAGCAACCTCCAATTCCTGGGCTTAAGCGAGTTTCCTGCCTCCGCCTCCCAAGTAGCTGGGACTACAGGCACCCGCCACAATGCCCGGCCATTTTTTTGGTTGCAGCCGTCATTATTTGGTGGACCGAGGCTGGATTCGAACCCACCAGCTCAGGTGTACGTGGCTGGCGCCTTAGCCTGTTGAGCCACAGGCATCAAGCCTAAACTCACAATTTAAAAAGCACAACTAAAACAGTGAGAAAACTTTCTTTCTCATTATTCTCCGATTATAAAATGAATAATTATACATTATTTTAAAAGTAAAAAATATGACCTGTATGATGTCAGAACACTTCCTTCGAAACTCCATATACCCAAGCTTGAAATTTAACTTCCTTCCTTAGAATTATCTCTATTAAAAATTTACTATCCTTTTTAGCTTTTTCTCTATGTGATTAAAAGAGAGAGACAGAGAGTGTGTGTGTCTTTCTTTACCACAAATTGGATCCTATTTATAAATTGCTTTGCTCTGGGCTTCTTACAATTTAGATATCATCATGGTTTTTTATATCAGTTTCCAGAGTCACCTCATTTGTTTTCATGGCTACATAGGATTTTGCAATGTAACTATACCTTATTTTATTTAATCAATTATTGAAGGACATTCAACTCTTCCCTTTTCTTTCATTAGACAGAATACGGCATTACATATATCTTTGTGGTCACTTATTTTGTAATTGCTTTCTGTAGGATAGATGCTTAGAAGTGAAATTGCTGGATCAAAGTGTATTTGTACACTATAGGATATGCCAAATTGCCATTTTAGGAACTTTTTATCAATATATTTTTCTACCAAAGTATGAGAATATCTGTTTCTTCAAATAGTAACCATCTCTTGATATTAATCAATCTTTTAAAAGCTTTTGCCAATGTGATGAGTGAGCAAAATATATGTTTTAATCTGCATTCTCTAAGTATTGATTTGAACATTTTTCCATACATTTATGGTTTGTGTTTATTTGTTAATTGCCAATTCACAGCCTTGTTTAGATTTTAGTTGATTGTCAGTTTCTCATTGATATATAAAAACATTTTCTGGTATGAATATTAATCTTTTTATACACATTATAAATATTGCCTTTTATTCTTTCATTTTTATTTTATTTATCTTTATTTTGTCACTTTTTAAGAGAAGTTTTAAATTTGATGTTGTTCAATCTGTCTGTCCAATGACGTCTAGGTTTCTTTTTTTATTTTTAATTTTAGACAGAGTCTCATTCTGTCACCCAGGCTGGGGTCCTATGCGCCATGGTGTCAGCCTAGCTCCCAGCACCCTCAAACTCCTGGGCCTGGGCTCAAGTCATTCTCCTGCGTCAGTCTCCTAAGCAGCTGGGACTACAGGTGCCTGCCCCCATGCCCTGCTAATTTTACCTATTTTTAGTAGAGGCAGGGTTTTGCTCTTGCTCAGGCCAGTCTCAAACTCCTGAGCTCAAGAAATACTCCTGCCCTGACTTTGGGAAAAAAAATCTTCCAGGGACTTTGCCTTCCAGTGACCTTTCATTTGCACAAAGTCCCCATTTGTCTAAAATGATGAGACATCTCTCGTTACTTTTCATTCTGAGAGAATTCTTAGCAACTATTGCTTGCTTATTTTTCCACAGAAAATTAGAATCACTTGTTCTGATTCCTAAAATAATCTTACTGTTTGTATTTAGATCTTATAAAACCTCTAGGTTAACTTAAAGAAATCTGAAGTCATTTTGATGTTGAATCTTCTCATGTTAAACTATGGTGCTGCCCTTTGCTCTAATCTTACCAGTAGCCTAGGAAAGTTTTTCTACATATAAAACTCACTTAATTCTTATTGATTACACACCTAAATATTTTATTATATTTATTACTGTCATAAAGGGAGATTTTCCGTCTCTGTACTTTCAAATGCTATTAGTGTACAGATGCTATTAATTTTTTGATTAATTTCATGTACTGAATTATTTTATTAATTGTGGTTATATTTTAGTCAGATTGCCTTTGGTTCTGGAAAGATAAAAGCAAAATAATCTGTTTACAATTATAATTTCACCTCCTTCGTTCCAATTTGTATACTTATATTTTCTTTTTCTTGCTTAGCTGCTTTGCATGAAGCTTTTGAATAATAAAAAAAAGAAAGAAAGAAAGAAAGAAATGCTCCTACCTTGGCATCCCAGAATGCTAGGATTCCAGGCATCAGCCACTGCCTACAGGCTAGGTTATTTATTTGGTAAAGTTTTTCACACTCCAGAATTATAAAATTATGTCTCCCAACATGCTTAATTTTATTGTTGTAGATTTTATTTTTCTTTAATTAATTTTTGAATACTGTAAATATGAATCTACTTTCTAAAAAATGAATAGTCAACTATCCCACTGCTATGAATAGTCTATATTTTCCTCACTGATTTGAAATGCCAATTTTTTTATATGCCAAATAAATTTCATTATTTTTTAGACTTTTAATTCTATTCTAACAAATAATTTGTTTATTCCAATAGGATTATGCTGTTTTAATTACTTTCGCTTTAGATAGTGGTTTGTTGTATTATCTGAGAAAGTTAAGTAGTCAAACCCTGCCATTGTTTTTCTTTAACAAACATTTCCAGGCTAGTAACCAAATATATTAGTAAGAGAAAAAAGTCAGTCACAGGGAGAAAAAATGTGTTAGTGTATGTGCATGTGTGTATGTTTGCATAATTACTTATTTAATTAGGCATAGGCAATTTTTGAAGCGCACACAAGAAACTACAGTAATTACCTCTAGGAAGTAGATGTTGGAAATACTACTATGACTGAGACTTCACTTTGGATCATTCCTCACTATTTATGCATTCTTTAAAAAATAAATATACACTTTTAATAATTAAAAATAGTATCTAGTTTATGTGCCCAGAGACCCAAGCCTGTTATGAGGGCATAACCTGTATATCAGTATTTCTCAACTGTGGCCCCACATTAAATTATCTGGGGAGCTTTTAAGAAACATGGATGACCAGGGACTTGCCGCCAGAGATTCTGATTTCTGTAGTCTGGGGAGGGCCCAGGACATCAGTGTACTTTAGAAGTTTCCAGGTGGTTCTAATGTGTTACCCTGGCTGAGAACCATCACTGAGATGATGTGAGGCTCGAAAGGGTCCCCAGGAGGCCATACTGATGAGGCATTCTCAGAATATAGTTACTTGAGGATACAATCCCTAGCAATCCATCAATTCTCTGTCAGGCTAAGTGTTGGCATGAGACTGAGCTCAAACAAGGCCAAGGGGAGATGTGGAAAAGAACTTTGCTCAATATGAGTAAAAGTATCCCGCTCTGTGGGAGGCCTTTGCATTGGAAGGTGGACTCACTAAGGCTCCCTCGACACATAGAGGAGTCTTGTAATTAGCCATTGCTGGAAAGATCCGGGAGTCTCAAAGAAAACCAGGAACAGCAACATAGCTGCTCCTCAGGAGCCCTGACTGTGGTTGGTACTGGAAGTTTCCAACAGAGCTCTAGGAACAGAGTTATTTTGAGATGCTCCCATAGGAGGCTTTCAAACTTCTTTCATCTGGAGAATCACTTTGTTAAAATGAAATGGCTTTTGGAAGTGTGATCTGGAAAATAGATTGAAGAACTATTCTGGCACACTTACCTCCCTCCGCTCTCCCCCAAAATATCTGCCTAAAGAAACCCATGGAAACGCAGTGTTTGCAGCTGTCTGCCTCGGTTTCCTTCTCTGTGTGCCTCCTCCCTGTGTTTCTCCCCGTCAGCGAACTTGACAGAGGGTCTGCGTGGCCCACATAGCCCACAATGTTCTGTACCAGGTCGAGCAAGATTTTCTGCAGCAGATGACTGCACAGATGGGAGTCATGTGTCCTGGCCCTTTGGGCCAGACAGGTGGTGGGGGGCATGAGAAGAGATGTGAGGTGTCTTGGATTGGAGAGAAAGACAGTGGTGGAGGTGATTTCCCTCAGAATGAGAGAGTGGATAGGTTAGTCATGCACTATGATTAACGGTGTGGGTCAACCATTAAGTCAGCCCCCAGTGAATGCTAAATTGGAGGGTGGATTTCAACGGGAGTGAAACTGCTTAAATCCAAGTAAAGAGGCTAAGGGGAAAGCTTTGGTGAATACGTAGAGGTCCCCACACTCTGAATGTCTCCAGTGGTCTTTTGTGGCTCTAAGAACATAGGTTTTCAAAGGGTATTAACAACCTAGGAAGTTAGGAGAATTAAATTCATTTTCCCTTGGGTTGGGATCTGTGTCATGTTGGGATGGGATCTGTGCTTTTATGTCCTCAAAGTTTGGCTAGTCCAAATTGACCTGTGGTATAAGTGAAAATACACACCTATCAAAGACTTAGTGTGGAAAAAAACCCTAATTTTTATAATCACAATTTTTGATATTGACTGCATGGTGAAATACTATTTTGACTATAGTGAGTGAAATAGATTATTAAAATTAATTTTACTTCTATTACTTTTTTAAAATGTGATGTTATGGATCTAATGTTTGTGTTTCCACAAATTCATATGAGCAAGTCTTAACCCCCAAAGCCATGGTGTTTGAACATGGGGCCTTTGAGAAGGGATGAGGTTTAGATGAGGTATGGAAGGTGGTGGTCCTGAAAAGCAAGACAGACCAGAGCTCTCTTTCTCCAATAGGTTGAGGATACCAGGAGAAGGTGGCCACATGCAACCCAGAAACAAAGTCCTTGCTAGGGAACAGAATCGGCTAGCACCTTAATCTAGGATTCTGCAACCTCCAGAACTATGAGAAATAAATGTACCATCGAAGCCGTCCTATTAGCCACGCATTGTGGTGGGCACCTGTAGTCCCAGCTATTTGGGAGGCTGAAATGGGAGGATCACTCGAACCCAAGAATTTGAGGTTGCTGTGAGCGAGGCTTACGCTACAGCACTGAAACCAGGGTGTAGGCTTGCTACTGAGCAAGGCTCTATCTCAAAAGAAGAAATGTATCATGAAGTCACTCAGCCTGTGATATTTGTTACGGTAGCCCGAACTGACTAGTACACGCGGCTAGTAGAATATTGACAATTATGTATGTGGTTCACATCATCTTTGTAATGAAGAATGCTGGACTGGATGTCAACTCTGACATTTCCCCCTGCTCAGGTATGGCTGTAAAGGTCTGGGTATGAAAAGCAGCTCTTTGCAGTGGGGACTATGTCAATACCCTATCCTGGGTTTGTAATCAGAGCTGTGACAGTTTATCTTATTCTGGCTCTTTGTCTCTGTGCTTCATAGACTTCAGCCCAATTGCTTTTCTCAAATAGCACTTCTTAATCCTCTCCTGTGGTTCCCAACATCATATACCCAGTTGGGATTGTCTGTGGCTTTGCCTCAGCAAGAACACACAGAGCTTTCCTCTGCCTCTTCACCTCTGTTGCCCTTTCCTGGCTAGTTTTTCTCCTCCCTCTCTAGAACTGGCACACAGCAGCAGGTGCACATTTGCTCTCTTACCCACTTTTGCAGAGAGCCTGTTGTAGCCAGCAGCCCTTCCTCTGAGGTAAGCGACTGCTTCCTAAAGCCTCTTTGTAGTTCACTCTATTTCCCCACGGAATGAAGTTTGCAGTTGAGGCTAAGCGGCGTCCAGAAGTGTATCTACTTTGAATGTTAGTGATAATAAAAACAACGACTATTGTCATTGATTGCCAGGATCTATATAAGGTACATTATAGATATTTCTTATTTGATCCTTACAATAACCGAACAAGCCATGTGCTGTGATCTCCTATTATAGATGGAAAAATTATGCTCAATGACATCATATGCCTTGCTCACAGATCACTACTATTAAATGGTGGATCCGTCCCCAAAATCCTTGTTCTTACTGCATGTGTACTGCTCCCCACATACCTCCCTGGGTGCGCAGCCAAGTTGGAATTCAATGCTGCATAGCAAGTGAGGTCTGCAGGCAAATTTGCTGAAATGGTGACGATATTATGCATTTGTGTCCTGTTTTGATGATTCCCCAATTGACATCTGATTTTCACAAAACATTGTTAAAGATGGGAGAATGGGATGCGCCTGTGGCTCAAAGGAGTAGGGCAGCCGCCCCATATGCTGGAGGTGGCAGGTTCAAATCCAACCGTGGCCAAAAACTGCAAAAAAAAAAAGATGGAAGAATGGACTTTATGAGCCCTGTCTCACACACTAGAAAAACTGATCTCCAGGGAGAGAAGGTGATTTGTCCCAGGTCACTGTTAGGATCCCAAACCAGAGGAGAGCCTAGTGCTATCGCAATGCTTATTTTCTTTTTTTCTGGACTCATCAGTGTGTCTTTGGGCATCACGCTGTCCGGAGGGTAGAAATTTGTGAAAAATCTTTTGTGCTGATTGCTGATTTAACCTTGCATTACGTGAGGATTCCCCTTGTACTGGCTGACTTGAGTCTCAGCTGTAGGCTTGTTAGTCTCTTTCATCGAACAAACATTACCTGCGGCCACGTCTGGTCAGGCACTGTGCTAACAATGGGAGTGGAAGGGTGGGGAAGGCAGGACGTTGTCCTGAGGAGACCACCCTCTAATGGGAGAGTACCGTCATCTCACGGAAAAGCTTTGTCCTACTGGTGTATAAAAAGCTGTGAGGAGCACAAAGGAGGAAGGAAATAAGTCAGTCTGCCTGGGAAGGTTTCATGGTGAAGGGGACTTTTGAGCTTGGTCTCAACGGACTGAGTTTAGAGATAGAAAGTCTGAGTCACTGAGAGTTCTACAAAGGATCTCATAATTTTTTGAACTTCATTCGATTGTCTAAAACTGTGCTTAAAGCCAAAGCTCCAAAGAGAGCAGTAGCATAAATTATTTATTGGGATACTTAAAATATTAACATCAATACATTCTACAGTAGCTTCACAAATATTCTGCCCAGTTGAATAAGTCAATGTAAAATAATGGTTTTCAAGTTACTCCAACCTTCCAATTCTACAAAGCTGGTAATAATTCTTGGAAACAAATAAGCAGCTCAAAATAATCATCTCAGCTCTCTAAACATCAGCCATTTCAGACAGAGGAGGACTCTCTCTAGCATTTCATGTCCTTTTAGTCATGTGAAGAGGTATTTTTTCCTCACAGTGGATACTTAGAGTACTTTTCTCTTCCAAACAAGTATAAAATTATTTTTGGTGCCACTGAATTTTATGAATTGAATATCGAGAGTTCAGATGTACGCTCTGATATGTTTGGAGTATTTGGAGATAGAAGGAAAAGAAACTTCCAAGTTTATAAATTAAAACTCATCAGAACCAAACCATTGGGGCAGCCTAAGAGGAGAATGGCTTCATTCTACCTGTGATTGGGTCTTTTGGGGTTTTATTATTATTATTGTTTGGGAGTCATTGAGGGTACAAAGAATTAGACTGAACTGATTGCATTTGTTAGGTAAATTCCCTCTTCTAATTGTGTCCCGCCCCCAAGAGGTGTGCCATACACTGTGACCCTCCCAACCCCCTGCCTCCTCCCCCTCCAGGCTCCTCCGTTCCCCTACTCTCCACCATGGATTAGCTCATCTACTGCCTTCATATCAGAATTGAGTATATTGGATTGGATTTTTTGGATGGCCAATACCAGGCTAGACCTAGATGCTAAATAATGGAGATGTTAGGTATTTCTGGCTGAGAAGAAAGATCCTATTACAGGACCTCTTCCCTTTTATACTTCCGTGAGTTGTTTGGTTTGTTTTTTGGGTGTGACCGGATAGAGCTACACCCTCTACTTGTAGCCAAAATGGAATGTTCGTTCCTTCTGATTCCTAACTCATTGAAGAAGGTCCAGATCTGCAAGGCTTGGAGAGCATCAGAACTGAAGTAAAATCTTGAAATACCTGGAAGAGCATCTTTCCCTCAAGCCATCTTTGAAGGACAGACCAAGGGGCAGGAGGTCCTGGAACATCTCAGCAACACAGAGGATTATTGGTGAATATCAATATTTTGTTAAGAAGCTAAAAATGAATTGCTTGACAGAAGCATTCATGAATATAATGAGCTACCTGGGGAGGAAGTGGGCTCCTTATCACTGGTAGGGTTTGAGTATAGGCATGTCAGGCAAATACTGGGGGGTCGCGTATAAGGCAAGGGTTGGACTAAAGGCACTAAGATCCCTCCCAACTTCTAGATTTTATTCTTTGCAGATCCTTGGTTTACCCTGTGCATGTCGCTATGCTTGCCATTAGCACGTTGTTCAATAATGATATGTTCAGATATGTGTCTCCCCCACAAGTTTGAAAACCCCTTGAAGAAAGGGAGAGACATATTTATCCTTTTCTATCCCAAGAAGTTAGCCCAGTGGCTGGTGCATAGGAGATATTTATTAAATGAATGGGTGATATTTTGCATATCTCCATATATCCTGATTGTAGTATAAGTTATCAGCAAGTAAACTTGCTTGCTGTGATGGTGTTCATATTCTTTAGAACCAAGGATTACTTTAATACCTGAATACTGGAATATTCTACTTGATTCCCTAAACATAGCACTTATGCTTAATTAATTCCTTCTCTAAAGATAGGTCCATATAATGGCAGAGTCAATATATGACCAGAGTTTTTCTGAATTTATGTTTCTAGATCAAGTCCCTAGTGCCAGAAATGGCCCTAGAAGTGGCAGTTAGAGATCCAGAAGTAACTTGGCTACATTAGGTGGCAGGTGTTTTCTGTGGGCAGTTGGGCGTACAGTTTCACCCAAAGCTTGGGGTGGAGGCAGATGTGTGTGGGGAACTCCCGTGGCAAGCTGGGCAGGGAGGCAGGTGTGCAACCTGAAGTGGGAGGGTAGGTAGGGGAATCTCAGTGAGTTAGATTGCATGAGGAGGTCAGAACTGGGCCAGGAAGTGGGGGCAGATAAGGTGTGGTTTGGGGCTGGAGACATTGTCAAAGAAACACAGGAGATGGGTGAGGTTGTAAACAGGATACTTTTCAAAGAGACTTGTTAAGCTGAGATACATAGGGTGCTTGTGCCAGACACTCAATAAATCTATATTATTTGCAAGTTAGAATGGACGGAGCTTAATGATCAATTAGAGGTGAGAGGTAATCCTTCATGGATGGCCAGATTTCTGGCTTGGGCAGCTAGGTACAAGGCTCACTCTATTTTTTTTGTTGTTGTTGCAGTTGTCATTGTTGTTTAGTTGGCCCAGGCCAGGTTCAAACCGCCAGCGTCGGTGTACCACTGGCGCCAACTCTGGATTTTATATATTTTTTTAAATTTTATTATTATTTTATTATTATTATTTTTTAGAGACAAACTCTCACTTTGTTGCCCTCAGTAGAGTGCTGTGGCATCACAGCTCACAGCAACCTGCAGCCCTTGGACTTAGGCGATTCTCTTGCCTCAGCCTCCCAAGTAGCTGGGACTACAGGCGCCTGCCACAACGCCCAGCTATTTTTTTGTCGTTGTTGCAGTTTTGGCCAGGGCCGGGTTTGAACCCACCACCATCGGTATATGGGGTCAGCGACCTACCCACTGAGCCACAGGGGCCACCCTGTAGTAAAACTTTTATGTGCTATTTGTGTATATAGTTTTGTCTAGACACAGAACCAGTTATCGAACAGCCAAAGAAAAGATGGTAAGACTATGCTCCATTTCAGAAAGGAATCAATACACATTACCTCTCAAAATTCTCATTCTTTTTGCAAGGATTTACCAGAGTCTATAAGTAACTAAAAATTTGGAAATGTGTAAGAGGAATTCATATTTCACTGATAAAGCTGAACTGGGGGTAGAAACATCCACATACATTTCATCAACAGACATTACCCACAGTAAAAATATAAAGTAGTTGTGTGACACATTCATGTAACAATGTCATATTAAAACAGATGTACTATGTGATGCTGGAGTGGTCTGTAACAAAATCTAGAACATATTCATATTATAATAATGAATCACTTTCACATACCCCTGTACTTATGGCTGTACAGTCAACTCTTAACTTGTAGTTTCTCCACAGAAAAAGGAAAAAAATTAATACCAAGTTGATAATCCTCTTCGAGCTACCATGATTTTAAACTGCCAATATCCTGCCATTAGTAAGGTGAATAAAAATCAAATTCAATATGACAGACTCCACTAGAAAGGTGACTTTGCTATAAAAACATGTGTCTTCCAAAAGTCAATATGAAAAAATTCTGTTTTTCCTGCTCCACTGTTCTCCCTCACTGCTGTTTGTAATGCAGAGTTGATGTTGTTAAATCTAATATCTCACATATCCAACTAAAGTTAGTAAAATAAGTCACTTTCTATTTCAAAAAAGGAAATTCTGGGGTTATCTTGATAATACACCAAATTACTGTAAAAGAAACTGCAGCAATATAAAATAGGTAAAATATAATATTTCAAATAGACCAGACTGAAGACATTTAAAATCATAAACACAATTTTATATTTTTGAGAGCTGTCATACTACTGCAACTGCCAGCTCAATGAAGCAATAAAATTACTTTAACCTTTATAGGATAATTATGTGATGTGAGCATGTTGAAAATATAGACTACAATTTATAATTTATAAAACTGTACAACATAGTAGGTCCTCCATTACACATAACTGTTTTTTTTTTTTTTGAGACAGAGCCTCAAGATGTCACCCTCGATGGAGTGCCGTGGCATCACAGCTCACAGCAACCTCCAATTCCTGGGCTTAAGCGAGTCTCTTGCCTCCGCCTCCCAAGTAGCTGGGACTACAGGCTCCCACCACAACGCCCAGCCATTTTTTGGTTGCAGCCCTCGTTGTTTGGCAGGTCCGGGCTGGATTCGAACCCACCAGCTCAGGTGTACGTGGCACCTTAGCCCGATGAGCCATAGGCACCGAGCCCATACATAAATTTTTTTTAAAAAACAGATTCTACCATATGGGTTTGTGTTTAAATACAGCTTCAACTACCTCAGAGCAGTATTTTGTTTCAGCTCTCCCAATCAGTATTTGGCCTACATAAAACATGTTTTTTTCCCTAAATTAATAATTCCCAAAAAGTAGAAAAAGGGATAATATGCAATTCTGAAAGTGCACAATGTGGCAATGATGGAATAACATCCACTGTATTAGAATTACTAAAATTATTTCCAATTTAACATTTCTCTCTCCTTTTACTAAAACAAAAATGAAGTTTAACAAAGCTACACTGAGTACAAGTTAATAAATTTTTTAATTTAACATCTCTACCAAAGGTATATTTTTCAATGCCAATAAATAAATTTGAATATATTTTAATAATTAACAGGTCCTGGTATCTAAAACGATTCCGTTTTTATAAAGATAGTGTTTCAAAATTAAGTTCCCTTTTCCTAAACTTAATTCCTAAAATTCACTGTGGAGGTACACAATAAGTATCCTGACAAAACAATGAAGATGTTTCATAGATAACAAAAAGGAATTTTTCCTAAAAAACGAACAAACAACAACAAAAAAGGTAAACTAACAGAATTCGTAAGAATTCAACAAGATTGCAAGCGCCTAAATGGTCAGGTTGGAAGCAGGACAGTGATAAAAAATGGGGGAATTTCCAATTAATGAGAAGCCATTATGCAGACTTCCATCTAGGACACTAAAGTGACAGATCTCTAACCCTGAGAACTTGCCAGGACTACTACTACATTGATTACTTAAGCATGAGTAGCACTACCCAAATCTCCAGCAGGTCTTCTTGGGTTTGTTTTTTCCATAACATATAAATAGTTCACAAAATAACTGCCTTACACAATACACATTTTTAAAAAGGTGAAAGGTATTCCTTCAACGGCTATCTCTTATCCAGATGACTCCAATTCTTCCTTGTCAAAAAAAAAAAAAAAAAAAAAAAAAAAAAAAAATATATATATATATATATATATATATATATATATATATATATATATATATCACACACACACACACACACACACAAAAACAAAAAGGAACTGACAACCAGAAGCCCCAGTACCAAACTCCAATTAGGACGACAGCGCCAAATTTGCTGCAGCCAAAGAAGGTCTAGAGCTCCTCGCCCGGCTGTCATAGGAGATGCAAAGATATACCAGAGCAACATCTGTGCAGAGAACTGAAAACACGTCTCACCCCGCCACCCCCAAAAGCAAACTGCTTCAGACCTATAGGCAGAAACTTGGCATCTTCATCCCCATTTGCAACCTGACAATTTACAACCTGGCAACACCTTCTAATTAGGAACATTCTGGCCTTTTATAGCCGAAAAATTAAACTGCTTTTCCTAATAAGATAAACTAGGCAGTTGCGCCTGCTACTGAGAACCCCCATCAAACTTCCAATTTCGCTAGTGAAGCTGATGAACTAGTGACCAGGCTTCTCTAAAGTAGAGAGAGTAGGAGCCCACCCTGCCCTGCTGGAGTGTAATTAGAAAACAGAGGACAGGAGCAAAGGACTGAGCGCAGAGGCGTGAACAGCGTCTAAGCAGGGCTGGGCTCAGTGCACCGGCGGGCAACGGACAGACAGCGACGGCCACGCGGGAGCCGGGATGCAGGCTGCAAAGCGGGGTCCCCAGCTGCGGAAGTCGCCCCAGCATCTCGGCCCACAGCGGCGCGCGCGCCAGGCACACACCCCCACCCGCCAGTCTGCGGCTCCGCGACTCTCCCAGCGGACAGGCATCGTCCGCAGCGCTGCGCACCCTACCCCGGGCTCGCGCGCACACGCCCCTCGGGCCGGCGGCGCGTACGTACCCAGCACCACGCAGAGCACATCCAGGGCCACGTACGGCAGCCGCGTCTTGTCAAACATGGTCTTGGCCCGGGCTGCCCGGCGCAGGCGGTGGACAGAGCTTCGGCCGGCGGCCGAGGCCCTCAGTTCTCGAGCCTGGGCCAGGGACTGGCGATGGCCTGGAGTTACGCTCCCAGCCGGAGGACAGGAGCTGAGGGCAGACTAGGACCAGGCGGCGTTCCGACCGCCAGCAATGGCGCCCGGGACCCCTTCCCTCAAAGCCCCCACAAACACTCGGTCAGGGCCGAGACGCTCGCGAGCCAGCCGCAGCAGCCCTGTCGCCTCAGACCCTCCTCGGCAGGCCCGTGTCTGCCCCGCCTGCTAGCCGTCCAGATCCCTGCGCCCTCTCCAACAGGCGGGGCGTCCTGACTCGTGCTTTAAGGATGGGGACCGGTAGGGAGGAGGAACACGGGCTCCAGCCCCTCCCGGCGGGCAGCGCGGAATCGGCCAGCGCGCGGCCTCGCGGACTGTGGGAGCACAGCAGGGGCGGGGCCGGGGACCCCAGGCCGGGCCGGCAGCCAATCAGCGCCGCCGGCCCCGCCCCACCCGACCGGCCGAGCCCGGCCGGGAGTTAGATGCAGGCCGAGCTGCGGGGCAGGGCGCGGGGGCGCCTCGGGTTCCGAGGTGGGCGGTTCTGCTCCGGATCTGAGTCCGCTGCTTGTTCTTCGTATTCGGCCTCCAGAGGAGCAGCTGCTAGGCATTGCTGCTTTCAAAGGAGAGCTAGGTCCCCTACCCATGATCTTAGAGCACTGGCTGCCTGCCACTCTGCTCCTCTTCCGTGGGCAGGGATCAGGTAATAAAGAGGTCAGATTCTTTAACTACGGTGTTTAAAGGGGGCAAAAAAAATAAAAAGGTTGGAGTAGGCAGTAACAGAGACTTTCCCTTGACTAAACTTTGGTTAGGTCCCTCTGAGCCCTCTTCTCAACTAGGCCTCATCATTGACTTTCCTGTGTACTGGCTGAGCCCAGTTTTAGCAAGAATCCTGCTAAATCACCTCTCCTCAATATCTGATCACCCTTGATACTTGACAGCTGATCAAATTTGTAATACTCCACCATTGACGTAGAAGTATTTGGCCTGCCTGCCTTTAGGAAACATCCCCCTACCCTTGATATCTCTTTTTTAGTAATTTTCTTCCACTCACACCCCCCGCCCGCACACACATTCTGCTTGTTTCTTGCCTATGAGTCCCCACCTGTCTTTGTTATATTCTGAATTGAGCTCAGTTTCTCTCTTCTGTTGTAATACCCATGACCCCTATTGCAGTAGTCTTGGATAAAGTCTTGTTGTGGATTAACAATTATCAGAATAATTTTTCTTTAACAACAACAAGCATTTCTCCTGCCCCATTCTCAGGAGAACCTTAGAGCAGATTTAGTAATCTCAGTCTCCAAATCTTCAAAATGGGGGTGTTGATAATCCTTAAATATGTTCCAGATAAGAGGAAGTAGTAAAGTCCAGAATAGATAATATGGATGGACATTGCTTTATAAAGTTAAACGCTCTGCCTATGTTAACAATTGGTATCTTTCCTCCCCGTTCATAATTTACCTTCTTATATAAGGTTGTAAAATACAAATCACAGAATGCACCTAGTACTTCTCAGGCTTTTCCTGCATAACACCTTAAACTAATGGAGAGATAACATTAAACTCAGAGGATCTAAAGATATATCCTCAAGTGATTTCCCTCCACAACAAGAAATGTATTTGAAGAAGGATATTTTTCGTTTCATGTGAAGGATATTTTTCCTTTCATGTGAACTATTCAAACTTTTGTTTGAATAGTTTCTAAAAGCTTTGAACAATGGGCACCTGAGAAAGATGTGCTCTTGCTTATTGTGGCTTTCCTTACTTCCAGAGTTATAAGGACTCCAGACTGCAAGGCCACAATTAATTGAAAGTACTTGTGATACCTAAATATTAGGTATTCATTAAAAAAATTCTTAAGCATTTACTGTGTGCCAGATACAGACGAGGGTAAGCGTCTTATTTAAACAGCTTTTGAGATAAACATTCACTTTTAAAGTGCTTTTTCAAAAGTAAGCATTCAAAATTCCTTATCAATTAATGATTTTGTTTACTCATTCATTCATTCAGTGTTTATTGAGCCCCCAATATATACTAGACCTGGTGCTTATCTCTGGAGAGACCAAAATAAGCAAGAGGTCTCTCCCTCAATGAACCTGACACCCAGTTAGAACGTATGTAATTAAATCAATATTGTGATAGAAGTGTGTTGGTGTACACCAGGCACACAAAGCAAAGAGTGGGGTTTTACCTGGGGGAGCTCTGGAAAGACTTCATAGGGAGGGAATATTTATATTCTTTCCTGCCCATCTCCAACACCAACAGACATTTTCTTGGGTGAGAAGGAAATAAACAGTTCATAGATCAACAGGTTTTTTGCCCTTTGGAAGAGTTACAGATAGCTTTAAAAATAGACTAATCAACCAAAGTCCATTAAAATGCATTGTCATATCCAATTTTCTTTAATGGGACCTGTGCTATGTGCAGATTATAAGCAATTTGTAAGTCCTCTTTTTGTTTTGAAGTGGGGAGTCTTTGTTTTTATTTGTAGTTATGACAGGGTTCTGGTGTGATCTTTGGGATTGAGAATGAGTGAAATAACTTTGAAATGGTGGTGAAAATAATACAAAAGGAAACATTGAATAGTGACACTGTTAACGTCCCCTGAGAAGCAGATGTGTTTCCCTGGAATGAATGTGAAATCTGAGAGGCTTCCTTAAATGCCTTGGGCCTCTATCTTTCTTCCTAAATACAGACATCAAACAAAAGCAAAGTAGGGTAGGCTTGGAAAGAATAGTCTGAAAGCTTCCTGAGGAAGAGAAAAATGAATTTACTCTCTTCTGTCACTATTACATTTCTTTAAAACTAGTCTGTGATCTACATACCGCATTTCCATTTTCTCTTTAAATACTTGTGTTTCCATTCCTGTGCTTACAGTGCTCTTTAACATAATATTATTGGTAAGTCTCTCTCTTCATTCCAACATTGCTCCCTGTCTCAGCTACTTATTTATTTCATAAAATCTCTGCAAAGTAATAAGACTCAATTCCCCTAGGGCATTTGTGTTTCCATCAATGTATGTCCTTTTTCCCTAAATGGACTGAAACAAATACAGTTTTTATTATACTCAAATCATGCTGTAAAACTAAAACAACTAAAAATGTGAGTGTCTGATTTCCCAGTGCATATGCTCCAAAAAGAAAATTTCACTACATGGCGTATTACAATTTTTTTATACTTAACTATCAAAACCATTTTTTCTTAACTTATTGAAGTTTATTATGATGTGATATTTTATACATAAATATATAAAATATCAGTTATGAACCACAATAATAAAATGAGCAACTATTAATCATCTACTCAACTGACCTAGAGCTTAACAGTGTCATTGAATCTACAAATGTGCTTTTATCCCTTTCTTGTTCCTTGGTTCAGAAAAGGTAACCACTATCCTGAATCTTGTGTTTATCTTTTCCTTGCTTTGTTTTTTTCCCTATGATTTAACCACATGTGTATGTATCTCTAAAAATATAATTATTTAGCTTGTTTTTGGCTCTTAAAAATATTATGTAGTATCTGCCCTTGATTTTTATGTAGTATCCTGCCCTTGATTTTTTTCACTCAGTTATATTAGTTATATTAATTCATGTTGCTTCAATTGTAGGTCTCTCATATGAATATATCACTTTATTCATTCTCCTACCAATGGTTATCTGGGTTCTTTCCATTTTTGCAAATGTTGCTACTATGAATATTCATGTACCTGTCTGCTATATAGAATTAGTAGCTGTATAATGCTACTAAGAGAATTAGTAGCTGTATAATGGAGTATGCCCCCACTCAACTTCATGAGATAATCCTAGATTGTATTCTTAAATTCTTATACCATTTCACCCCCACTAGTGGTGGATAAGACTCTATAATCTCATCAACACCATATTTCAAGATTTCTTTATTGTTGTTAATTTAGTGAGTATAATATATATCTCAATGGAGTCTTAATTTGTATTTCCCTGATCACTAATGTGGTTGGACATCTTTTCCTAACTTTTTTTTTTAATTTTTATTAAATCGTAATTGTGTACATTGGTGTAATCATGGGGCACAATGTGCTGACTTTATATACAATCTGAAATATTTTCATTGAACTATTTAACATAGCTTTCATGGCCTTTCGATCACTATATGAAGACATTTATATTCTACATTTAGTAATTTTCACTTGTATCCTTGTAAGATACACCGTAAGTGTGATCCTACCAATTACCCTCCCTCCACCCATCCTCCCCCCTCCCCTCCCCTCCCTTGCCCCTTTCTTCATTTCTTGTGCTGTAACTGGGTTTTAGCCTTCATATGAAAGCTATAGATTAGCTTCATAGTAGGGCTGAGTACATTGGATACTTTTTCTTCCATTCTTGAGATACTTTGCCAAGAAGAATATGTTCTAGCTCCATCCATGTAAATGTGAAAGAGGTAAAGTCTCCATCTTTATTCAAGGCTGCATAGTATTCCATGGTATATCCTAACTTTTTTTTTTTTAATAATATCACCTTCATTTGTTCAATCTTTTCCTAAATTTATTCACCAAAATGTTTCCTCTTCTATTAACTTCCTGTTTATTTCCTTTGCCATTTTTCTATTGAGTTATTTGTCTTATTAAATTATAGAACATTCTTTAGATATTCTCAGTAGTAGTTCTTTGGCTAGGCACAGTGGCTTTCACCTGTAATCCTAGCACTCTGGGAGGCCAAGATGAGTGGATTGCTTGAGCTCAGGAGTTTGAGATCAGCCTGAGCAAGAGCAAGACCCTGTCTCTACCAAAAAAAAAAAAAAAAGAGTTGTGGCAAGCACCTATACTCTCAGTTACTTGGGAGGCTGAAGTAAGAGGATCACTTCAGCCCAAGAGTTTGAGGTTCCTGTGAGCTGTGATGCCATGGTACTCTACAGGGTGACCAAGTGAGATTCTATCTCAAAAAAAGGAAAAAAGTAGTTATTTCTGTTATTATTTTTTCTCATAATTTGTGGTTTGTTACTTCACTTCATTCACAAGCAGCTATGAGTTCTTATTAAAGTAATGTAAGCAGAAGTCTACTGGCAGATTTGTGTAAAAGTTTTTGCCTTCCTGACCAAACAAAAAGATTGGCTTCCCTTTCCTTTCCTTTCTACCTGTTTTGAACATGGACATGATCACTAGAGCTATAGCAGCCCTCTTGCGATCATAAAGGAAAGAAGAAGAAAAGCAATGTCACTGGTTTTTATGATACTAAGATACTATTAAAAGAACCAGCAACTAGTTACCTCCAGATTTCTTCTTATGTGAAAAAAAATTGTATTTAAGCCTAAAATATTCGCAACAGATACGAGGCTTAACGGTACTAAGTATTCTGAACAGATGCAAGGTTCAAGAGTACTTTGGTTTCTATTTCTGAGAAATTTCATGTCAGTATTCTAAGAAAACCTTTTACATGAGCTACCTTACTGAATTTCTGGTCCCTGAAACCTCAAAACCCCGAAACGATTTGAGTAGATAGGCAAGAGTACTGGGGGAAAATAAACATTGACAATTGAGCAATGATTAAAACATAGAGGACAAAAAACAAAGGGCATTTTCTGAAGCCTTTGAGTAGGAAAGGCTGTAAAACGGGGAATTCACATGGGGGATTAAAGGAAGACATGATTGATTCAAGAAGTAGGTTATGGCTTGGTGCCAGCCACATACACCAGAAGTAGCAGGTTCAAATCCAGCCCTGGCCTGCCAAACAACAACTACAACTAAACTTAGCTGGGCATTGTGGCGGGCGCTGGTAGTCCCAGCTACTTGGGAGGCTGAGGCAAGAGAATCGCTTAAGCCAAGGAGTTAGAGGTTGCTGTGAGCTGTGATGCCACAGCACTCTACCCAGGGTGACAGCTTGAGGCTCTGTCTCAAAAAAAAGAAGAAGAAGAAGGTAGGTTATAACAGTTGGTAGCTAAAAACTATGTCTGAATGAAAGAAAAATCACTGAAAATAGGTAATGACATGCTAATAGCAGTCATTAAAAGCAAGTTATCTGGTAGTGAAAGGAAGTAATAACCTTTGCAGTGGACTATACATAAAGGTCTCAACTTTATCTTGAAAATCAGATTATCTAGATTCTGATCCTTTTCTATGTTTATTTCTATTTTCTATTTTTTCTAAAATCTCATTTATGACTTCTGCCCCTGGGAAATGTCTTCTGTTAACATTGAGCCAATCTACAAGTATGGGGAACTAAGTCGACATCTTTAGTGAAAAACCACAAACAGGAAGTAAACATCTAGGAACAAATTTAGGAGCCTGTGGAGGGGCAATCCATCTCTAGTAAGCTATTCTTCTTGCATCAAGACTCCTTTAGGGTCAGACTTAGAGCACCCAAGTTTTATGTTATTGTATTTTAGGAAGACAGTATTTTCTTAACAGGTTTATTGTAATGATCAAATACAAAAATGCAGGAGCAACTGCCTAGCAAATGTCAAACATATTTTTTCAAAAACAATATTGGGAAAGCACCTACCACCCACTCAACCCAGTATCTACCATGGTTCCCTAATCTACCAAAGAAATGGGGTTGGTTTGTCATGACTTGTTCTTAGTAAATCCACACCTGGCCCTAGTGATCACCACTTCCTTTCTCTAGGATGCTTACAAATTATTTCCTTAACAATTTCTTTTAAAAATATATCACCAGAGATGTATAAATTAATTACCTATAAAAATATCTGTAGTCTTCAAGACATCATGTTTATTTTTCTTTTACAAAAATCTTGGGAAGGCCAGGTGCACAGGAACAAACCTGTAATTTCAGCTATTTGGGAAGCCAAGGCTGGTAGAGGATTCCTTGAGTCCAGCCTGGGCAACATAGCAAGACCCAGTCTCTTAAAGAAAAAAAATCTTGGGTAGAATTGCCCATGCAGTTACTGGTTCCTAATCAGAATCCCACCTTCTTGGGCCAGGTGAGGTGGCTCACACCTGTAATCTTAGCACTCTAGGAGGCTGAGGCAGGTGGACTACCTAAGCTCAGGAGTGTGAGATCAGCCTAAGCAAGAGTCAGACCCCGTCTCCAAAAAAGAGCTAGGTGTTGTGGCAGGTGCCTGTAGTCCCAGCTACTTGGGAGGCTGAGGCAAGAGGATCATTTGAACCCAAGAAGTTGCTGTGAGCTTTGATGCCACGGCTCTCTACCTAGGGTGACAAAGTAAGACTCTGTCTCCAAAAATAAAAAAATAAAAATAAATCCACCTTCTTTACCTGTTTTGGAGATAATAATAAAATTTTCCCTCTTTTCATCTTCCTACTTGTTTTCTGTGCATTGACCCATGTTTGTGCTTTTCTTACATTTTACTCACTCCTCTCCTAGTGTTCATCCTGGTATTAATATCTCTGGTTAACAGATCTCTAAACTGAAGGGAGCAGGTCCTCTTCACCTCCTAGAGTTGTACTTAGCAAAATGAAAGCACATGCAGCAGAAAAAAATAAAAGAAATTGGTTGAGTAAATGAAAGAACAAGAAAAAGAAAGCAGGAATTTAGGAGAGAGTCAAGCTGTGTCCCATGCTCTTTTTATTATTGTTCTTGGTCTTTCCTCCCACACTTAATCTTGTCTGGGGGTGGAAGTGTGGAGTAGGGTTAATTCTCCTATATAGATCTATGTAGACCCTTGAGACTCCTTTAAAAGCACTTTTTTGTGTCCTCCATAATGTGAATTGTTTTTTTTTTTAAGAGATATGGTCTCAGTGTCACCCAGGCTGGAGTTCAGTGGCCTGATCATAGCTCATTGTAATCTCAAATTTCAAGGCTCAAGCAGTCCTCCTGTTTCAGCCTCCTGAGTAGCTGGGACTACAGGAACACACACCACCATGCCCAGCTAATTTGTATGTAAATAAATGCCTACAATCTCAACACTTTTGGAGGTCGAGGCTGGAAGATCACTTGAGCCTAGGATTTTAAGATTAGCCTGAGCAACATCGCAAGACCTTGTCTCTACAAAATAAATAAATTAATTAATTTAAAACATATATATATGTTTATATATATGTTCATATATATATATATATATATAAAAAGAAACAATCTTGGGTAGAATTGCCATCCAGTTACTGGTCCTTAATAAAAAAAGTATATATATATTTATATTTTTATATATATTTATATATTTTTGTTTTAGAGATGGAGCCTCAAGCTGTCGCCCTGGATAGAGTGCTGTTGCATCACAGCTCACAGCAACCTCCAAATCCTGGGCTCAAGCGAGTCTCTTGCCTCTGCCTCCCAAACAGCTGGGAGTACAGGCGCCTGCCACAACGCCTGGCCATTTTTTGGTTGCAGCTGTCATTGTTGTTTGGCAGGCCTGGGCTGGATTTGAACCCACCAGCTTAGGTGTACATGTCTGGCGCCTTAGCCCATTGAGCCACAGGCGCCGAGCCTATTTTTTTATTTTATATGTGTGTGTGTGTGTGTGTGTGTATATATATATATATATATATATATATATATATTTTTTTTTTTTTTTTTTTTTTTTT
>CAUYRH010107763.1:0-13178 GCA_963574655.1 Perodicticus potto | reverse complement strand
AACCTTAAGAGTTTTGGTTGACATTAAATTAAAAGTTAGTTGATTCTAAGATTGACAATGTCATTTGTAAGAAATAAGGTTCAATTTATGTCCAATAAATGATTTTTTTCTTTTTGAGACAGAGCCTCAAGCTGTCATCCTGGATAGAGTGCCATGGCATCACAGCTCACAGCAACCTCCAATTCCTGGGCTCAAGCGAGTCTCCTGCCTCCGCCTCCCAAGTAGCTGGGACTACAGGCACCTGCCACAACGCCTGGCCATTTTTTTTTTTTTTTTGGTTGCAACCGTCATTGTTGTTTGGCGGGCCCAGGCTGGATTCAAACCCGCCAGCTCAGGTGTACGTGGCTGGCGCCTTAGCCCGTTGAGCCACAGGCGCTGAGCCCCAATAAATGATTTCTTTAAAAGTAAAAACAATATGCTACGAGTTACAAAACTTTCACAGATTTTACTATTATTGCCTAGGCTTTCTCGAATTTCTCTAAATGTTCGCAATTACATTGCAAGTAGAAAATATGGTAAGAACAACAATATGGAAAAGACTCATTGAAATCCAGTAAAATTTTATGTAATAAATGTCTCACCTAGAATATTTATGGGGGGAACCTCTGTCATTCCTCCAGTAAAATTAATCATTTCTCAAAACACAGACTGCCTAAAGTTCAATGTTATAAAGGAGTTATGACACACAAGTGACACACAAAAAAACACATCATAGGTCTTTACTAAGGGAATAATCAAAGATTAGATTTAGAACAGAGCAAAAGATGGTAGCTGTGACGTCTGAAGAAGCTCTCACTCAGGAAGGGAGAGCATGCATCAGAAGGGTGAGCATTAGGGAGGGCTGTGGTAAAAAAAAATGGAGAGGTATGGACCAGAAGAACAAGGATGTGAGAGCCTTCCAGGAAACAGAACAGGCAAGGAAGGCTCAGAGGTGAGAGGAAGTTGCATCTGATTGTTGGGCTGTGGGCAATGCCGGAAAATAGAGGTCTTAAGAGAAAGGCAAGGCAAAGTCTTAAAAAGCAACATCAAAGATCCGAGGAAGGAAGCCCTTTATGGGCTTTAATCTGGCCAGCCTAAATGTGTATTGCAGAAGGAACACGTAAACTAATTGGGGTCAAAGTTTGTTACCAAAGAATCAAAAAATATGTATCAGTGTCTGGAAAGGCTCTCAATACCTGTTGCATACAACTTTATCTAAAATCAGAAGTAAAATGCTTACAAAATCCTGGCACGTAATTATAAGCTAAGATCCCCCAAAACCACTGCAAGGCAGAGGTGTGAATGCAGCATGGCCGGATCAAACATTTAAAGAAAACCAGAAATCAAGATTCTTAGGTTAAGTGTATTGATTTTTCAATAACAAAACCTCACTTACACCAATGTTTCAAAATACTGAAATGCCAAATAAATTGTAGACAGTATCTAACTGCACAGATTGCAACAGGCTTTTAACCAATTTACTAAGACCAAAATATTTGTGCAACAAGTTGCCTTTTGTTTGAGCTAAGCATTTTTTTCCCTCAAATATCCTCACTTAATGAGATTTCTGAATGCTAAAGGCTTTAAAAACTCTACTTTGGTGGCTATGAATGGAAGAGAAAAGCAAGTTAACTAGTTCTCATTTCATTAGAAATCTGGTTTTGTCTTCTGTTTATTTTGTTTTACTTTCTCAAAGTAAAGTGGATGGTCCTAAGCACTCTGGAATGATCCTGAAAATTTTTGATTATATGCAAATCTGTAAAGGAGAAGGCTTACGAATATGGCCCTTAACAAACATGGAACATTTTTGGTTTCACCTATCAATTTCTCATTTGGTAAACAGAAGTGAACACAAGAATGTTATTTCATGGATGAAAAACTCCTCTGAAATAGGACATTTCATTACCTAACACTGTACTCAGAGTGCTGTTTTAAACTCCAGAGTGGACTATCAGAATACCTAATACTTAGTTTATTGGGTAACTGAGGAACCCAATGTATTAATAACATTTTATAGGTAAAAAGAAAAAAAAATCAAATTAACTACAAAAGCTTATCTAGCATGTCCAGTGGTCCCTTGGTATATTGGGAGGGGGGATTGGTTACAAAACTACCTTGATATAAACAATCGGTGCATACGCAAGTCCCTAGCTCTTTGTACCTTCCTCTATGAAAAGCTGGCCCTCTCCACATGTGGCCTTCTCATCTATTGAATCTCCATGTGGTTGAAAGAAAGCTGAGAATTACAGGACCTACAGAGCTCTAGCCCATGTTATTCAAGAGTCAACTACATATTTTTTTCTAGAAGAAATCAGCTCATTATCAATATTGATTTTTATAAAGCAAACATATCTATAGTCTCAAATGTAATTCAGTTAACATGATGCAGAAATGTTTTTGGTTATCTGTGATCCCATACCCAGATATAACCACTTTATATTTTTAATCTATATTCTACCTAATACATCAAGTATTTTTGGCCTTGTGAAAGTGCCAGTTCTATAGCAATTCCACCTATATCCCAAGCCCAACATTTTAACAACTACCACCAATGTATTTTTTAAGGCGTTTTTAAAATGGGTACCAATCCTGAGAGACTAATTTATCTTCCAAAACAGAAGGTAAATATCATAATTTAGGGAAACTATTGAAACTCAAGCATAAACTGAATGCCACCTTTTCTATGAGGCTAGAGGCTAGAGGCTGGAATGCATTCTCAAGTAAATATATCATAAAGACAATATTGACATATGTAACTTTATTTATTTATTTATTCATTGGAGAGACTATCATAAAACAGTAGTCAGATGCAATTTAAAACACAGTGTTCGAGAACTTCAGAGCATAAAATTACTGAAACAGAACAATGGTAGGAGAAGTAGGGAGAGAAAGGAAGGTGGTCATCATACATCTTACAAATTCTCTACTTAAAAAGATTCATTGTAGGATTTTTTTCTTTAAAAAAGAGAAGCTTCTACTAATAATAATGATATGTGAAAGTTTTTTTACTTATATGCTGTAATAATATATTCAACTTAATAAATTCAATATAACAATAATAATTTAAAACTTTCATGTTTTGTGTCACTTTACCCAGTAAAAATTATGTATTATGTATACCAGTTCACAAGTGGGGAAAATGACACTCAGCAAAGGTCAGTCAGCTATCCAGTATCTAAAACATAAAGGCTTTTCAATAATTTAACTACTTGTCCTGAATTACCACCTGAAAAGATGAGCCAGGACTTGAACAGAGGCCTACTATTTCCAGATCTCATGCTTTGGTAAACACAAGCATTCTTAAAACGCTCAAAAGTGCAGAGAGAATCCTGTAATATTTATTACCCAAACCAAAACCTTGACTACACATCAGAATTAAAGGAAAGGTTATCTATCTATATGCTGTTTCTAACCAGTTAAAAACTCCCACAGACTTGCTTCATCTGTATTCTCTTGTTCAAAGCCACAACTACAAAGGAATGTTTCTAGACACAATAAATGTTTTTGTTTATTTTCAGCTTTTCAAAGATATTCAGTGAGCACCAAATTTCTAAAGCCTTGTCATTCAAAAACATAAACCAGGAAGAATTCTCTCTCAAAAAATGAAAATAAAGCACAGAGATTTCCACATATTACATATTCTTTCTTTGAAAAGTAAAATCGTTTTTATTTAAAAGAATTACTTCTTTGATTTAGATTATATTCTAGCAAGCTCATTTTAAAAAATCATCTGTTTTTTCCCTTTGTTTTAAAGTACTAGGCTAAGTTTATTCATACACAAACATTTATTGACCAAAGTTATACAATTACAAATAGCATACATGAACATAAAATTTTCTTTTGCTTTTATACCAAATAGATTTATAGTTCCACATCTGCCACTGATGCACAAATGAAGGATAGTAATTTTTGAATTTGAAAAATGTTTGAATCTACCATTCCCTATACGTACAAACACCACTGATAACTGTACAGAATACATACTTGAAAAGAAATACAGTAAGATTCCTAACACTTGAGTGGTTACAAGTATGAATGTAGGTACATACTTTGGTTCACTGTGTAAGCTGGTACATGCTATCTTCTCTTTATAATTTAGGTTAGAAACCAACTCCTAATGAATAGAAAATATCAAAGAAATGTCCCATTGATGGGGGATTAAGATAGTAACCTGTACTTATAAATAAATAAGCACTTTTATTTATTTTATATATAAAATATATAAATAAATAAATAAGCACTTTCATTTTTTATAGGTAACTTGCAATTTCTTACTTTCACCACACATATTCACTATATGTCCATTGTTCATATAGCATCATGTTGCCTACAACAAATTTTTTATAAATAAGCACTTTCATTTTTTATAGGTAACTTGCAATTTCTTACTTTCACCACACATATTCACTATATGTCCATTGTTCATATAGCATCATGTTGCCTACAACAAAAGTTCTTTAAAATTGAATAAAAGGGATTTTCTGTATCACAGGATAATCATAAGATACAGTACCCCTAAAGAGATTCAAAGTGGATTTTCAATAATTTAATTACCTATCCTGAATTACCACATTAAATTATCATATACTGTGAGTTCACTTCCTGTGAGAAAAAAGTTGCCAATCTACCTAAACTGTCATGACTTCAAAAGACAGAAAATACAATGGCAAAAAGCAGTTTCAAATACAGTTATTAACTGAAGTTATCCTGGTGGATCATCAACTCCAGAGATCTTTCTAAAGATGAAATGAGTCCATCATTTTTGTAGGTAAACACCTTGAACTACCTACAATTTACAAACATAGATTACACTTACACAATTATAGACCAACCAAATACGAAAACACAAGTTTTTCTTTCAAGACATTCATTAGGTTATAATCTTAATATAATTCATAGAGAAGGAAATCAAAAGCTTTTCAATCTAAGAGGAAATAATCCAACAAAGACTTCATTTAGTTGGCGATATTTTACAAAGATCTCATAAAAATTCTCAGTGAAAGTTCTCATATTCAAAAAGCTGTCTTACTAAAAAGGAATAATATAAAATAGTCCATATTATATATTAATAGAGGTGGGTATATAGTCATTTAGTTTTAACTGAAAATTAGTCCAAAGCCTATCGTTCTGTAGGACAGATTGATTCAGGTCACCCGTTACTAAATTAAACATTTTCTGCTTTCACTGCATCTCATTAAACATGCTGCTGCAAGTTTAAATAACTCAGTGCTTTAATTTGCACAGTCACCCATTTTGTTATTGTTTACAGCAACCTAATTTGGCACATAATAATTCAGGCAGCATTCGTTTCATATTAAACTGAAGTATTAATTTTTAATACTATAATTGCATTCTTTAGCCCAACAAAAGCTAGTTCAGTGGGGATTTTACTCAAGTGATTCTTCAATTATTATATTACTGTAATACAAGGCAATTCTTATAAGACTTGCACCTCTCTTTGCCCTACTGATTCATTTCTCTATAAATTAAAAACTCATTATGAGCATATTTAAAGTAGCTTATTTGCTTAAACAACAGAGTGAATTATTACACTGGTGCAAAATATATGGCCTATACCTCTTTAAACACCTTTTTTCTAAAGGATATTTAAATCAATAATTAAACAAGGCATTTTGTGTTTTCCAAGCATACTGATGTGTGATACTAAACCCTACAACTTAGCATGAAGTCTAATAAAGAAACTCTTGAAACACCAGTAAAACAATTTTAACTAAGAGTTGTTCCTTTAGGCTTCCTTCTATCACAAATCTGAATGTTGCAGATATTTGGAGAAATACATTAAAAGATCAGTTAGCATGTCACCCCTCAAATTTGTGTTATCACGAAGTACAGTGTATATACTAAAGAAGAATAAAGGTGAATTGAGTGAATACAAGAAGGTCAAGTATGAAATATAAAATACATTCATAAGGAAGCAGGAAGGGCTTAAATTAATCACTAATTATCTTCCATTTTGTTCACTCATAATTGTGTATCTTCTATATGATGGCTGATATGTATGATGGTCCCATTTAAAATACTAGTTTTATAAAGAAAATCATATTTTTAAAATAAGAATGCTAAAATTACATTTCTCAATACTTATATTTATGGTCACTAGCAGATAATTAAATGAAGAAATAAAATAACTAATTATAGTCATGCATCACTTAGGCTATTTAGTTGTGCAAAGTGTACAAACCTAGATGGTACAGGTACTACACACCTCGGCTGTGTGGTATAGCCCACCGCTCCTAGAGGACAAACCTATGTGGTATGTCATGGTACTGAATACCATAAGCAACTATAACACAATGGTAAATAAATATTTTTGTAACTAAAGACATCTAACATATCTAAAGATACGAAAGAAACAGTAGAAATGCAGTATAAAAGATTTTAAAATAGCACACCAGTCCAGGGCACTTACCATGAATGGAGCTTGTAGAATGGAAGTTTCTCAGGGTGAGTCAGTCAGGAAGTGGTAAGTAAATGTAAAGGCCTCGGACATTCCTGTGCACTACTGTAAACTTGTAATAAACACTGATGGCTTAGGCTACAGAAAACTTATAAAAATATTTTCTTTAGTAATGCATTAACCTTATTGTAAACTTTATGAACTTTTCAGTATTTTAAACTTTTTGATTTTTATAATACTTAGCTTACAACACAAACACACTGTATGGCTTTACAGATATATTTTCTATCTTGGTATCCTCATTCTATATATTTTTTTCTATTTTTAACATTTTGTATACTTTTTCTTCTTTTTAAACTTTTAAATTAAAAGCTAAGACACAACACACATATCGGCCTAGGCCTCTACAGGGTCAGGATTATCAATATCACTGTCTTCCTATTCTGCATCTTGTCCCACTACAAGGTCTTCAGGGACAGGAACACACATGGAGCTGTCATCTCCCATGACAACAGTGCTTTCTTCTGGAACACCTCCTGAAGGACTTGCTTTAGGCTGTTTTATGTTTAACATTTTTTTAAAATAGAAAAAGTACTCTCTAAAATAATGATACAAAGTCTAGTGTACTAAAAACCTAAACCAGTAACAGTCCTTTATTATCATTATCAAGTATTATATACTGTACATAAATCTATGGGCTATATTTTATATGACTGGCAATACATTAGGTTTATTTACACCAGCATTACCACAAACACATGCATAATGCATAATACTACCATGTATGACAGCAATGACTTCACTAGGTTATAGGAATTTTTCAGCTCCATTATAATCTTAAGGGATCACAGTCATTTATGTGGTTCAAAGTTGACAGACACTTTGTTATACGGCATGTGACTGTGTCTAAATTTATGAATCCTACAATATGAAGATGAAGCTATACCAACCCCTTGGTCAGTTCAGTTCAGAGCAGAATCTGGAATAAGGTAGTTCATTATTAGACCTGAGCTAGAGAGATTATGTTAACTAAAATAACAAATAAGATTGGAAATTTTAGAATAGCATCTATGAGACAATGTGATGGTCTATATGACCTATGAACCAAAATCTCAAATGTCTTGGAAATACAAATTGAACAGAAATGGAGAAAAACGGACTCTAGTCAATAAGACACGTATGTTTAAGGGTGACTATATGTGTGAATGCTATCACAGACACAGGTCTGGCTGCTGTAGGAGAGCTCTTAATCCAAAGTAAAGGAAATAAAGGAAACATTACAGGAAAGAGCCATAGACATCATCAAGGGGCCAGTTATTCAGAAGATGCAGACAAATCATTTCAGCCATAAAATCTCAGAAACAAAATTCACTAAGACCTTAAGGGGGAGAGACACATAAGTATGAGTGAGAAAGGGACTATAAGCAAGGTCTTGGGTTTCATGCTAGAAAGTGTGGGTCTTATCCTGAAGGTTATGGGAAAACAATGATGAATCTGAAGCAGGAGAGAGGAATGACCAGGTTTTAGTTTTAGAAAGGTCACATTGGAAACAGTACATCAGTGTCTATTTGGAGACAACTCTAGTAATTTAAATGCAAAGCGATGATGTCCTCAACCAAGACGGTGGTAGGAGGTATGGAGGGATAGGAATTCACTCAACAAATATAGAGTAGAACTACCATAGTTGGACACAATTCTAGGCACTAGGAATAAAATAATGAACAAAAATATCTACATACATAGACTTTGTATACTAATAGCACAAATAATCTACAAACAAGTAAAATAATAGTATTTCAGATAAGGATAAATACAAAACAGAAAATGGCTAGGAAGAAGATGAAAATGTATCAGGGAGTGAGGTTGCAATCTTACTTAGGGTAGCCAGAAAGGGTCTCACCAACAAGTTAAGTAAATACCTGAAGGAAGCGAAGAGGCAGGCTATGAGATATGAGGTCAGAGCATTTCCATAATGAGAAGAAGCAAGGACTGCAACCCTGCAGAAGGACTGTGCTTGCATGGATGGGGGAAGGAGATGAAGTGAAAAGTCAGAAGAGAAAGCAGTTGACTGTATCTATACCACTTGTCATCTGGAGTTCTAAGTAGCCAATGTTATTTATCTAAAAAAAGAAACAACCTCTGAAATACCTGTAGCAAGATGCCCCACCTAAAGATTACCCATAGTAAATGCACCCTAAGTTTTATCAGGTGTGTATAATACCATAACAGATAAATCTGTTTATCTCTAACAGTATAAAATAGAGATGGTTCACTATTTATAAATATCCTTGCTATGTATGATATCCTCATGAACATCATATGGATACCTCCTCTATTATGAGCCAAAGAATCATGCCCAACCTGGGAAGAACCTTAGGAGCTGGCCTTGATAAACTGGACCTCTTTTATTTTATTTGTTTAAGCCTTTTGATACCTGTATCCTTGGCTTTATTTAATAGAGTTTGATACTAGGCAAGAGCTCTAATTTTGTTGATCTGATTTGACAGTCTGGTTCTGTATATTTGCTCAGGGAGGAAGAGCCCAGTGTGGCTGGGGTATTGTGTCTGGAAAGAGAGTCATAAAAAGATGAGTTGAAGAGGTAAATGAGTAGCAAGAAAATAGAGCACCTTGTAAGCCATTGTAAGGCTTTGGCTTATACTCTGAGGGAGATGGGAAACCATGGAAGGATTTGCAGTAGGAAAGTGACATGGTAATTGTTACTAGTTTCTTGAGAAAAGACCATAGTGTTCCATGGACAGAAACAAAAAGGATATAAATGGGTGAAAGATGATGGTGGATTGGAGAGCTAGAGCTAGTGAGAGAATACTTATATTCTGGAAATGTTTTGAAGAAAGACCAACAGAATGTGCTGACAGATTGAATGTGGAGTATGAAAAGAAAAAAGAGGGAGGAGTCAAGGATAACATTAACTTTTTTTGGCCTGGGCATATAGAAGAAAGAAATGGTGATTTGTAGAAATGGGGCAGTCCATGGAGAAACAGCTTTAATAGGTATGATGAGAAGTTCGACTTTGGATATTCTAGGTTTCAAATCTAAGTAAACACCAAAATGAAGATGACCAGTGGACCTTTGGATACATGAGTCTAGATATACAGGGAAAAAGACTAGGATACAGACATATATTTGTGAGTCATCAGCATACAGATATTTAAAACAATTATCCTGGATGAAATCATGAAGAGTTATTGTTACTGAAAAAGAGATCTAAGAACCGATACCTGTGGCCATCCAGTAGTCTGAGATACGAACGAGGGAATGAGGAAGAGGAACAAGCAAAGATGTCTGAGTAGCGACTAGGATGCAGGAGGAGCACGAGGAGAGATGGCTTCACTGGAAGTCAAGTGGAGAAGCCTTTTAAAGGAAGAAAAAATGATCCATGCCACTTCAAATCACAGTCAAGAAAAATGAGAATTAAAATTTGGCGAGTGGACTTAGCTACATACAAATCATCAGTGACCTTAATAAGATTTAAAAAGACAGAACCCATAGTTTTTAAATATCTAAAAATAATTTCTAAGATTCCAGCTACGAGGACAGGGCAGGTATTCACAGGTGGACATACCACATACATTTATAATACTATAAACTCAGGTTCAGTATATTAAAAAATGCCTCAGAATGGGAAAGAATATTTGCGAGTTATACCTCCGACAAAGGCTTAATAACCAGAATACACAGAGAACTCCAACGCTTTTAGCCATCTTCAGTGTTTCTTCAGAACATCTCAGAGGTCTGCTACATAGAAGGCATCCTTATCATCAGAAGAGGAAACTTCATTGATTTTTTGGTCCAGAATGTCCTTGGCAGTAAAACCTTCATCAAGCAAGTGGCAGTCAAACTCTTCATTGCTAATGTTGTCCACGGTTTCTTGATGTTTCTTTGAAAAACTAAGAGATGGAATTTAAAGAAATACTTCCAGCTTCTCACAAAGGCAATTCTCCAGGCATTCTGAATCCCACTGTGTATGTCCTCGGAGCAACAGTGGAAACATTCTTAGAGCATCTGGGCACCACAGGCCAGCCCATGGAGAAGCCAGAAAGCCGCCACCTGTGCAGAGCCAGAGCCGGAGCCTCAGGAGCGCTAGGCTGCTCTGCAGCCCCTGCCCCCATCAGCGCCTGGCTCCCACCTGCCAGAGGTGCCATCCGAGGTGGCACTGGAACAGCTGGCTGAGGGGTGGCAGGGGCAGTGACTTCAGGGACTGACCTCCACATTTTCAATGTCAATAGAAAATGGGTTATGGAAAAGCTGTATGTCCTATTCATGGAGATGAAGCTCTTTTAATCTAAATTGGAACTCCTTTTGCAACTTTTCCAGTGAATCCACAAGTGTTTTGTTTGGGAATGCAACTAAAGGTTTTTCCGCTAACAGATTTTGCAGGCCTGGGATGAGTCGGCTGCTAAACAGGACAGGCAGCGGAGGCAAAAACACCCGGTGGGCGGGATAAATGTCCTCAGCGGGCGGCACATGGCCCACAGGCCGTGGTTTGAGGATCCCTGTTTAAGATTAACTGAATTCTCTTCTTTCAGATACAGATCTAGCAGTGGGGTTCCTGGGTCATACAGTAGTTTTATTTTTAGTTTTGTGAGGAAACTCCATACTTCTCTCCATAGTGGTTGCAATAGTTTACATCCCCACTCCCAGTGTATGAAGGTTGTCTTTCTCCACAACCTTACCAGCATTTATTATTGCCTGTCTTTTGATAGAAGCCATTTAACCTGGGGGAGATGATATCTCATTGTGGTTTTTATTTGCAGTTTTCTGGAGACAAAAGATGTTGAGTATTTTTTCACACACCTGTTGGCCATTTGTATAACTTCTTTTGAGAAATGTGTATTCAGATTCTTTGCCCATTTTCAAATCAGATTATTTGATACTTTCATCCTGAGATGTTGGAGCTTTTTTAATAAATGTATTCTAATTATTAGTCCCTTGTCAGGAGGTTGGTTTACACATATTTTCTCCCATTCTGTGAGTTGACTCTTCCCTTTGTTGATTGTTTATTCTGCTGTGCAGAAGGTTTTTAGATTAATTTGATCCCATTTGTCCAAATTTGCTTTGGTTTCCTGTGCTTTGGGGGTTATTACTCAAGAAATCATTGCTCAGATCAATGTCCTGAAGTGTTTTCCCAATGTTTCCTTTCACTAATTTCATAGTTTCAGGTCTTAGATTTAATTCTTTAATCTGTTTTGATTTGATTTTTGTGTGTGGTGAAGGTTATATAGCTAGCTTCATTTTCCTATGTTTGAATACCCAGTTTCCATCTTTTATTGAGGAGATGGCCCTTTTCTCACTGTATGTTCTTGGAAACTTTGTGGAAGATAAATTAACTACAGATGTGTGGATTTATATGCCAGTTCTCTACTCTGCTCTCTATTGGCTTATGTGTCTGTTTTTATGCTGGTACCATGATGTTTTGATCACTGTAGCTTTCAGCTCTGTAGTATAATTTGAAGTCAGACGAAGTGATTCTTCCAGTTTTGTTCTTCTTGCTTCAAATGGCTTTAGCTATTTGGGGCCATTTGTGGTTCCATACAAATTTTAGGATCTTTTTTTTTTTAATTTCTGTGAAGAATTTCCTTGCTATTTTGATGAAGATTGGTTGAATCTTTTTTTTTTTTTATTGAATCATATCTGTGTACAATAATTCAGTCAAAGATCTCAAAGCATTGAAACAAGAATTTGCAACCCTCAAAGATATGAGAAACACAGTAGAAGCCCTCAGCAGCAGAATAGAGCAAGCAGAAGAAAGGATCTCTGACACCGAAGACAGAGATTTTGGTTGAATCTTTATATTGCATTGGGTAGTATGTACATTTTAGCAATATTGATTCTTCCAATCTATGAACAGGGGATATCTTTCCAACTTTTGTGTCCACTTTAATTTTTTTCTTCAATGTTTTATAGTTTTCATGATAGAGATCTTTCACTTCTTTGGTTAAGTTTATTCTTAGGTATTTATTTTATTTGTAGCTATTGTATAGGGGATAATTTTCTTGATTTCTTTTTTAGATTATTTACTATTGGCATATAGAAATGCTTCTGATTTTTATATATTGATTTTGTATCCTACAACTTTACTCAATTTGTTTATCAGTTCTAACAGTTTTTTTTTTGGTGGAGTCTTTAGATGTCTCTAGATATAAGATCATATCATCTGCAAACAAAGATTATTTGAGGGGCAGCACCTGTGGCTCAGTGAGTAGGGTGATGGCCTCATATACTGAGGGTGGTGGGTTCAAACCCGACCCCAGCCAAACTGCAACAAAAAAATAGCCGGGCATTGTGGCAGGCACCTGTAGTCCCAGCTGCTGGGGAGGCTGAGGCAAAAGAATCACCTACGCCCAAGAGCTGGAGGTTGCTGTGAGCTATGATGCCACAGCACTCTACCATGGGCAATAAAGTGAGACCCTGTCTCTAAAAAAAAAAATAAATAAAAGAAAGAAAAAAAGATTATTTGATTTCTTCTTTTCCATTTTGGATGCACTTTACTTCTTCCTCTTTCTTGATTGCTATAACTAGACCTTCCTATACTATGTTAAGTAACAATGATAAAAGTGAATATCCTGTCTTGTTCCAGATCTTTGAGGAAAGGCTTTCAGATTCACCCATTTGATATGAATGAGACTTGGCTGGCTTCAGGTGTGACATAGTGCTGGTGGCTATGAGGGAGTATTCATGTCACTCCTTCCCCAATTCCAGCAGCCAGCATGGAGAGTAAGGGAAAAGAATGAGAGACTTTGCCTGGTAATCCAAGGAATTC
>CAUYRH010107762.1:0-14046 GCA_963574655.1 Perodicticus potto | reverse complement strand
AGACAGAGCCTCAAGCTGTCACCCTGGATAGAGTGCTGTGGCTTCACAGCTCACAGCAACCTCCAATTCCTGGGCTCAAGCGAGTCTCTTGCCTCCACCTCCCAAGTAGCTGGGACTACAGCCGGCCGCCACAACGCCCAGCCATTTTTTGGTTGCAGCCGTCATTGTTGTTTGGCGGCCCGGGCTGGATTCGAAACCGCCAGGTCAGGTGTACATGGCTGGCGCCTTAGCCCGTTGAGCCACAGGCGCCAAGCCCTGTTTTTATTTTTTAACACAGTTCCTGGTACTTATCGGGTGCTCAACAAATGTCTGTTGAATGTACTGGGCCTTGTGCTGTGGGTCCTCTGCCTTTGGCAGGGAAGTCCAAGATTATATAAAAAGAACCACATCCTAACATGTTCATCAATGAGAAGAGAAAGGGGACACACTTTATGACGTGCCTACTGCACATGAAGCACTGTGCTAAGTACTCTATGAGCACTATTTCACTTAAACCTCAAAACCACACTATAAGGCAAATACCACCATCCTCCTTTGCAGAGGAGGAACTGGAAGCTCACAGAGGTTACAAGACTTATCTGAGGGCATCCAGGGGGTGAGCAATAGGGACCAGGTATTACTTACTATTACACCTCCCAGAGCCTAGCCAAGTGCCTGTAACATATACAGTAATTGCTAATAAATTGTTACCGGTCCTTGGGTTAGGATAAAGGGTGGAAAAAAGAAATTGTGACTGGTCTTGCTGCCACCTGCAGAGGGCGCCAGAGGGTACCGGAGGCCAGAAGCCAAGTGTGATCAAAGTTTAGAACAATGGGGCTTGGAGAAATTAATCTCTCTGACACTCATCCTCCCACAGCCTTTTGCGTCCTCATTATGACACTTGGGATGGCATCAGGATAATTATGTGCACTCTCTCCACTAGCTTACTGTGAGTCCTTAAAGGCCAGGGTGTATATGTTTATCATGAGTTCTCCTGGGACAGAGCAGGGTCCCAGTTGGTGATAGTGATGACATATGACCCTCTCAGCACCTCCCCCACATCTGGGCTCCTCCTCACTGGGCATTCCCTTGGCTTCGTGTAGCCCAGAGCTGAGGGGCTCTTCTGCTTCACAGGAGACTTGGGCACAGCACCCCCTGCTTCCCAGGACAGCCTCCTGGGGCCCAGGGCCCCATCTCTCAGGGCCATTCAATCTTAATTAGGTATTGGCAGATTTAGGTGATTAAACACTCCATCACCCCCTCCTGTTCGTTTCTGAGCAAGGAAGTGTCAGGGATTTCCTTCTTCAGAAGGCTTTGACCTTGGCCGAGGTCAGAATGCCCTTGGCGGGCCTGTTTTTTCCAATAATCCAGTCGCCAGGAGAAGCTGACTCACTCTTCCAGGCTGCAATCACTCAGCTTTCTCCAGCAGGGGAATCAGGGACAGCTGCCCACCAGCACCTTGGTTTCCCTTTTTATTTTTATTTGTTTGAGATAAGAGTCTCACTCTGTCACTGTCACTCTGGGTAGAGTGCTGTGGTGTCACCACAGCTCACAGCAACCTCGAACTCCTAGGTTCACGTGTTCCTCTTGCCTCAGCCTCTCGAGGAGCTGCGACAGGTGCCCACTACTACAACACTTGGCTAGTTTTTCTGTTTTTAGTGGAGACAGGGTGTTGTTCTTGCTCAGGCTGGTCTTGAACTCCTGAGCTCAAGCAATCCACTTGCCTCAGCCTTCCAAAGTCCTAGGATTACAGGCCTGAGCTTTCCTAGAAATCTCTTCACCCATTGTCACTGTTCGTGATTACCTCTTTCCAGAAGCCTTCCTGACAGCTCTACCCAGCAACCCCATCTCTACCCTCAATGCTCTGCGGTTGGTGTATATTCCATGGTGACATGTGTCAGCCTCTCCTCCTTTAACACAAACACACTGAACCCAAACACCCCTATAACCATAGGGGTTGCTCCCCACCCTAAAAGGAGAGGGACTCCCTTCATCCTACCCCCAAGATGGCCAGCCACATTCTCAGGGGGCAGTCACTGGGCAGTTTCTATGAGCTTGGCCACTGCTACTCCCGTGCCCCTGATGTGAGCACGCTGATCTAGCGGCTGGGTGAGGACTGCAAGAGAAGAAAAAAATAAGAACAGGCAGATGGGGAATGGAAACATAATAAACTTGTGCTTAGGTTAAACACTAGAGAATGGGCCATCTTCTCCATCATCCTGGGTGGGCGTAGCCACTCCCCATTATCTGGAGGTGGGCCGACTTCAACTAGAAACTTTGGCCCAACCAGCCAGAGCAAGACAAGTTGGTTTAACTATATTTCTCACAGAGCTGGTCTCCTGGGGGTGCTAGGGGGCACAAGGCAGAAAGCCCAAGGGGACCTTGCTTTGAAGACCTCAGTGCAGTAGATCAGTGCCAAGATGGAAAGTAGCACCTGGTGGACCCTGGGCACCTCCTCTCCCTCCACCTGCTCCTCTCTTCTGCCAGGTCTCAGGTTCTCTGCTTCCTGCCTTAAAATGTCACCAGCCAGGAGATGGCTACCCCACCCTGATGGGAACACCACCTCCTGACACTGGGACATGGGCCACTTTCCCAGCCCAGGCCCCGAGAGCTTGTTTCCTCTTCCTCACCCTCCCACTCCTAAGGGCAGACCTGTGGATTGAGTCCCCGTGTGCAAGGCACCAGAGGCATACAGAGAGACGGGAGCAGAACCTGTGCTGAAACAGACAAAAGTTTGAACCATGGTTCTATCACTTACTAGTGGGGTGACCCTGAGAAGGTTGAATCATCTCCCTGCACTTCAGTTTCCTCTCTTATGAAAAACAGACCTTAATACCCCTGGCCCCTAGTGAACATTCAACAAATGACAGCTTTATCACTGCCAGTCACCCGACACCTATTTATTGAAAGGCTTCCATCTCAGGAATATGCGCTGGATCTTAAAAGCTCTTAGGAGTTACTGCCACTGTTCCTTTCCACTCCCAGTCCCAAATGGGACTCACTTGTCCTTGGTGCTCAGGGTCGGCCAGCTGATGTGACACAGTGGTCCAAATTCTCATACCTGTCGGTGAGCCCCAGAGGGTCCAGCCCCTCCCCTACAACTCAGCCATTCAACAACCAGCTACAGAGGGCCTGTTCTTTTCCACCATGCACTGTGCCAATGTTGAGACAGGATAGCAAATAAAACAGTCTGTACACTCTTATCCTACCACCTGCTGGGGGAAATTAATAATAAACATGTTAACAAATTAATAGATGCATAATACACACCATGCCATTGTCTTCCCTACGAAACCCTATTTGTGACCCTAATAGGAGGGTAATTAATTCTAAGCCAAACTGGGGGAGTGAGGAGCAAGGACCCCGCACAAGTGCAGGAGTGTGGACTTTGGAGTACCCCTTGTATCACAGCATGCAGAGCCTTGCCTCGCAACATAGTAACATCACAGTAGGACCCCAGACCAACTTCCTGTTATCCCTGCAGTAGTCCTCCCAGAGCTCCTGCAAGTAGGCCTGTGCCTTGCAGTTATAGCCTTTCTCCCACCCCAGGAAGCATCTGCAAGTCTCCTGACAGCTGGGACTCAGCCCCTGCCACCTCCTTGGGCAGGCACCAGCTACCATTCGGCTCCTGGCTTAGTCACTTGCCGTAGGAGGGCTGTCCCAATTTGATGAAGGGCAAATCACAAATGTCAACTGGCTGAGACCCAAGTGCCAGGTTTTTGCCAGAGGCACTAGTTTTACACCAACCTGCACAGTTCGGAGCCTGTAATGAAAAGAGGCTGACAGTCCATTAGCAGCAGAGTGGTCCTCGGGGCTCAGAGGTAAGAAGCTGTCATCCACCTCACTTCAAGGGCTTTCAAGGGTTCAATCAACTGTGTGTGTGTGTATGTATGTATGTGTGTGTGTGTGTATATATATATATAAAATCTTTTTTTTTTTCTTCGAGACAAAGTCTCACTCTGTTGTCCTGGGTACAGTGCTGTGGCAATCCAGCTCACAGCAACCTCAAACTCTTGGGTTTAAGCGATCCTCTTGCCTCAGCCTCCAGAGTAGCTGGGACTACAGGTGTCTGCGTGACACCTGGCTAATTTTTCTGTTTGTATTAGAGACAGGGCCAGGGGCAGGGGGTTGGAGAGTAGTCCTTGTTCTTGCTTAGGCTGGTCTCAAACTCCTGAGCTCAAGCAATCCACCTGCCTTGGCTTCCCAGAGTGCTAGGATTACAGGCATGAGCCACCATGCCCTACCTATATATATAATCTTTGTGAAAAAAGGAGTATCAGTTGGCCGGGTGCGATGGCTCATGCCTATAATCCCAACACTCTGGGAGGCTGAGGCAGGTGGATTGCCTGAGTTCAGAAATTCCAGACCAGCTGGAGCAAGAGTGAGACCTTGTCTCCAACAACAACAACAACAACAAAAAAAGCTGGCTGTAGTGGCAGGCACCTGTAGTCCCAGCTATTCCAGAGGCTGAGGCAAGAGAATCGTTTGAGCCCAAGAGTTTGAGATTGCTGTGAGTTGTGACACCATGACACTCAAACCCGGGGCAACTAAGTGAGACTCTGTCTCAAAACAAAAAAAAAGGAATATCAATCACAAAAGAGTAGATAGAGAACAATCTGATATCAAGGAGAAATGTCAACACGTTTCTTGTACTCTGTTCTCCCAACCCCTGGTTTCAGGTCTGAGATACTCCCATAACAACAGAACAATTATATCACAGGATTGGAAGACCCTGAAAGTCTTTTCGTCCAGGATCTCACTCATGTGATTCTTTACTTTCACGTTCCTGGTGAGGAATTCTTCTTCTACTTGAATGTCAATGTCTCTGGTCATGGGGAACTCACCTCCACCAGAACATCGATTTTTCCAATGACTGAAAGTGTCTTCCTGACCTAAGAGCTTAAAGTTGGGTATACATAACTTTCACTCACTGCTCCTAGTTTTACCCTTTGAATTCACATGCAAAAAAAAAAAGGGGTGGGGGGGACAAAAGCTCAATTCCTCTTCCCTGAGACAGCCTTCTCCTTTCCATGATGATGTGGTTTTTTCAATGCGCCCTCACCAACCTGTCAACTGCTTTCTGGACAAGATCCCGTGTGGCACTAAATCTTCAAAATGTGGTTCCCATACTGAGAAATGTAAAATCTCTGCCTTGGGTGTTACCAAAGTGAAAATGCACCCATGTGTGCACATACATACATGTAGAAATAAAGCTCCTCTGACTGTATTTTCGTCCATTCCACATTTCACAGCATATTGTCAAACGCCTTGCTGAAATTCACATATATTACATCCATGGCAAGTTATTGCCTCTACCTAGAAAAAAAGAAGGAAAAAAGGTGCCCAGGACTGGCCCAGCCCTGAGTGTGGGGTGACCAATGCAGGGATGGGCAGGACTTTCGGCTTCCTTGTTCTGGACTCTAATCTCCTATTAACTCAACCTTGGAGCCCGTTAGCCCTCAGAAGTTGGAGCTCATTATTGACTCAGACTGAGCTTCAGGCCAGGACACAGGCTCAGGCATTGTTTTTAATACAGGAGTAACAGAAAAGTCAGTAAGACATCATATTTATTCACATTTCTCCACCCGACCTTAGAAGAAGCCAGCACTGAGCTTCTAGAGGTCCTCTGGGTAGGATTTTGGGCAAAGGTCCTGCAAATGGAAACACTTTGAGTAGGGGAGGTGCACAGGGTAGATTGTAGGGAGAATGTAGCACCCCAATACTGGGCAGAAATGGGAATGAGGTGGCCGGGACCACTGCCCCCAGGCCCGTAGTACTTGACCATATGAAGGAGTGTTCTGAACCTTTCCAGAGGAAGTGTCCAAGACAAGGGTAGATTCCATGGCTGAACCCCAGCAACAAGTAGCAGAGAGGTGACCTTATAGATGGAAAAAAAAAAAAGAGCAAGGGCCCAGCCAAAATCCCTGGCTTCTGGCCTCACAGAGGCACAGGAGTCCTGGGTGATCATACAGATGGGATGGGGCTCAACTGGTGGCTGGGGCTGAATTTCTAACCACTAGCCCAGAGAGGAGAATAAATCTGACTCAAAAAAATAAAGGCACATGATGTCTAATTCCATAGTCACTGATAGAATACCCACCCACATCTCCCTGGCCACCATGCCAAAGATCTCCCCCTTCTTGACATTTGTGCTATTGATTTTTGGGACCCTGTATATTGCTTTATTATTTATTCATGCTATATTTTTCTTTTAACCTATCAAATCACCCTTTTGATTTATGAGAATCCTAATTATGGGTCATTTTGTAAGTTCTTCCTCCAAGGTTCATGAAACCTGCTATTTTGGCTGCCTCGTTGGAGTCATTAATAACCGGCGGTGAATCCAGCTGAGCAAAGGGCCAAGGACAGGGCTTGCACGTGCTGCCACAGGCACCCTTCCCAGCTGACACCGACTTCCCAACCAGTCAGCTCTGTCCCACCACTTGTTCTCTCTCAGGAATTCGTTTAACTACACTGATAGACAACCGCGTATCTCTGCCTTGCTCATAGGATATATTGGCAAATGCCTAGCTGAAACTCCAATGTGCTCAATCTGCTGCATGCTCTCTACCAGCAGTCACCCTCTCAAGAAAAAAGAAAAATGAAGTAAGGTTAATGTACCCTGGCTGCTGACTGGCACTTGGCAAAACTGTACTAGCTTCTAGTGGTCTCTACTGCCTTTTGTAAGGACCCATCAAATCTGGTCAAAACCTGTCCAAATTCATCACCAAAGACCAAGTGGCACTCACCCACTCCGAATGTCCAATGTCCCTGCCCTGGTCCCCTGGAGAGTGATGAGTCTGAATTCACACTCAGACAATAAGAGAAATAAGAATCAAACAGAGAAAAACAGAAGCCAGACCAGGAATGAACATTTTCTCTCCTGTTTTAATTAAGAAAAAGTCTAAACAAAACTTTCATAGAAACAGGGACATAAGAAAAAGGCTAAAGAAAACCTTCGTAGAAACACAGACATAATACAAATTATAATGACCTGCATATAAAACCTGGCATCAAATTTAGCCTTTGGGAATATTTGTATATAAAAATATGCATGCATTAAAATCTGAGCCACTGTGGCACAGTGAAGCAGCTTAACCACCCGAGAGCAGCAGCCCCAAAGGCGGGTCTGGTCCATGGACGCAGGGAGCCCTTGGTCCTCCAGCTTCAGGGGTGAGCCCTAAGTGAGAACGACAAGATTTTCTGAAGGCAAAACTCTGTATGTGAGCACCAAAATGCCCCAAGCCTGGCATGGAACAAAAATGGTGCTGGAAGAAGAGCAGGAGACAAGGGTAACCCTTCATTCCCTGTTCCTGGGCTCTGACCTCACTGAGGATTCCGGCTCTCTGGTTGACAACCACCTTTAATTTTACAGGAACTTTTGTGATTTCTGAATAAGCCAAACAACTCTAATTCAAGGAGTCAAATCATAATTAGCCTGATCTGATGGATTATGATGTCATTTTCTGTAGAACAAGACCTATAAGTATCTACCACAGTGACTGTAACAATAGAAAAGTACAGGGCTCAGTGCCTGTGGCTCAAGTGGTTAAGGCGCCAACCACATACACCTGAGCTGGTGGGTTCGAATCCAGCCTGGGCCCGCCAAACGACAACGTCAGCTACAACCAAAAAATGGCCGGGCGTTATGGCGGGCGCCTGTAGTACCAGCTACTTGGGAGGTGGAGGCAGGAGCCTCGCTTGAGCCCAGGAATTGGAGGTTGCTGTGAGCTGTGATGCCAACAGCACTCTACCCAGGGCGACTGCTTGAAGCTCTGTCTAAAAAAAAAAGAAAGAAAAGTACAATGATAGGGTGGTGCCTGTGGCTCAGTGAGTAGGGCACCAGCCCCACATACCAAGGGTGGCGGGTTCAAACCTGCCCCGGTGGAACTGCAAAAACAAACAAAAAAAATAGCCAGGCATTGTGGCGGGCGCCTGTAGTCCCAGCTACTCGGGAGGCTAAGGCAAGAAAATCGCCTAAGCCCAGGAGTTGGAGGTTGCTGTGAGCTGTGTGACACCACGGCACTCTACCAAGGGCAATAAAGTGAGACTCTGTCTCTACAGATAAAAAAAAAAAAAAAGTACAATGATGATGGTTTCAATCTATTTCAGTCTTGGACCAAATGTAGCTGAGCAATTCTAGCCCAGAAATTACTTTCAGGCAATGCAGTGAAAAGTAGCTACGATCAACACTGGAATTCCCTCCGTGAGCATGACTTCACTGAAGCCCTCGACTCTCTTTCCACAAGACAACGGCAGCTTGGGCAGAGCAGAGTCGATAATGCACATCTGTCTTCAAGGAGGAAGACGCTGTTCCTTCAGAGTGACAAGCAGGACCTGTCACTCTGGCCAAACAGGGATCAGGACTGTTTGCCCATTGGCTTGTCCCTGTTCAGCCCATCCCATGGCTGTGGGAAGGGGGAACTGTCCCTAACTCAGGTGCTAAGTTGTCACCCCAATAGTCTGGCTCCACAAATGGGAAACAGGCACATGATAGGGATGGAGAGTGGTAGGCAAGGGGGAGCACTAGGAGAAGGGATGGTGGGGAGGGAGTCCTGTGGCTCTGAGCGTTCCGGACAGCAATGCATCCAGAATTCCTAGCTCCTGGTAGTTACTGAAAGGGCTGAGAACTCTTCCTGTCATTCTAACGGATTCTACAGAGGGAAAAACAGCCACTCTACTAATTTTTATATAAAAGGAGAGTGATTTCTTAGCCTCCTCCAGGGTGGGTCTTTTCCCCTCTCAGTCCCTGGCTTGCCTGTCTGGCTGTAGGCTGATCTGATACTTTCCCTCAAGTGTCACACGAAGTCAAGGGGGAGACGAAGGACAAGAAAGTCTGAATCACAATTTAGGCAAAAAGCCAGAAGCCACAAAGCTGTTAATGAGGGACCTTCTCTCTCGGGCAGCATATCTTAGGACACCAGCACTGAGAGGAAGAGACAGGTGCTCCCATGTTACCTTAGTCATTACCACATCCCGCAAGACCAACAGAGCAGAATGACACTTCGCCTAGTATTGTGGCTCTTTCAGGACAGAGGCCAAACCTGGCAGCTCCTTCACAAAGTCTTAAGACATTTTGTGTGGAACAAGGATGAACTTGGCCTGTTCCATTGTAAAATGACTTGACAACGCCCTCTAGTGCAAAGTATAAATAAAACAAGGACTGTGGGTCTAATTCATTTTCTGATACCAGAGTGGTTTCGAAGTTCCCCAGAAAAATGGAAAAATAAGAACAAACAGAAAAACAACAGATTATCTTTAAGAACATCATAATAATTTAAAAAAGGTAGGTGTTCACATCCATGCCTAGTACCCTCTCTGCCAAGTCACATTCCCTTCTCAGTGGCTCTGACCTTAATACATTCTAAGAAAGGGGGACATGTTGTGGGGGAAGCTACTGGTCCCCTTAAAGTTTGGGCAGACTGCCTGCTGGTGCCAGAATAATGCCAAAGACATAGAAAAGTCCCAGCAGGAGGTTGAGCTTGGCAGTCCTCTGGGGCAGCTTGTTGAAGGCCTGGCTTCGGAACTGTCTCTCGAGGGAAAAAGCCATGGGGATAGTGAGCAGGGGCAGAGCCAGGCTGATGCTGCAGTGAATGGCCAGGATGCTGAAGACCAGGTAGGGCAGGAAGAGCAGCGTGTTGTAGAGAATGTAGGAGAAGGTGGGGCCGATGAGGATGGCAAGTGTGACGATGCCAGCCTCCCGGTCGGACTCCATGTCCCTGGTGTTGTTGGAATGGAGAATGGCCTCGGTGCTAAGGGCAAGGGGGATGGCATAGACCAGTGGAAAGATGGCCAGGGATCCCACCTGGACGGCGTAGGCGAACATCACAGCCAGCGGGCCAAAGGTGATGAGGATGATGAGGTCTCCCAGAGCCACATACTTGAATCCAATTCCTGCGGCCAGAAAACCCAAAGAGTTGGTGTGAGATGAAGGTGGATAACTTAGGGCAATTCACCAGACAAGAGGCAAGCCACCTCTGGCTGGGAACATGAATACTTAGACCGTGAGGGTGGGCACTCATTCCCTTGCTTTCCCTCCAGAGCAAAATCTACCTGCTTCTCCAGGACACAGGTACAGAGAGGATGCCCAGTTAGGTTTCCAAGTCCCTCTTCCCAGGCTGGTACCCAAGTTTCCCTTCCTGTTGTACCTCAACAGACAGCACTGGGTGCACACAGTTCAATGGAAGAGACTGGGAACGATCCAATCGTCTCACAATCCAGTTTGCTCTTTTCACCCTTCCCCAACTCCCGCAGGACTCCGTGAACCAGTCCCTCACAGAAGAGCCTCCCAGCCCCCTACTTCTCTGCCTCCTTTTCTGGTTTTGAAAATTCCAGTGAATCAGTGAAACTTCAGGGTCCCTAAAAAACTACAAAAAGAAACTTTCACCCTGCAATGAGCAATATGGTCAGGACATCAGAGTCATGACGCTGCTTCCCTTCTCCAGTTCCCATGAGGTTAAAACAAAACCACCCCTAACTCCCACACTGTCCTGATATTCTACTTCAAAATATTTCACTTTTGGCAAACCTGCCCATTCTCTTCAATCTCAAATCCAAACACTCTCCAAAACAGTCTCTCCCCATCCCTAACTTCCACACGGCAGTTAGAGTGAGCCTTTAGAAATTGTACCCTGATCGCCCTTCTTTCCCCACCTTATACTGAGAAGTCTTAAAGATTTATCAGAGACTCACTCTGGGGATGAAAGTCCCAGATCTTTATCCCAGCTCACCTCTGGCCCTGCCTGTCTCTCCTCCCTTCACTCCCCTGAGATTGTTTTCAGTTCCTCAGGACCTTCAGATACCCCTCTCTGGTTGACAAAGGCCTTCTAATCCATTCCTCAAGACAGCCTCTCCTGGCTGAGCACAGTGGCTCAAGCCTGTAATCCCAGCACTCTGAGAGGTCGAGGCACGTAGATTGCCTGAATTCAGGAGTTCAAGACGAGGCTGAGCAGGAGCAGACCCCATCTCTACTATAAACAGAAAAAAACTAGCCAGGCGTGGCTGGGTCCCAGCTACTGGGGAGGCTGAGGCAAGAGAACTGCTCAAGCCCAAGAGTTTGAGGTTGTTGTCAGCTATGATGCCATGTACTCTACCTAGGGTACAAAATTATACTCTGTCTCACAAAAAAAAAAAAAAAAAGAAAAGAAAGAAAGACAGCTTCTCCTCACTCCCTAAACCACACATTCGGTCCCCAAGATCCATGACAACCTGACTACTGCTTTCATAAACTTCTCTTATTATGCTTCCAATTACATAATCTCTGCCTTTCCCACCAAACTGTAAGTCCCATGAAGGCTCAGCCTGCGTCTGGCTTGTTCACAGCTCACTCTCCCTGATGTTTGGTGTGAGGGCTGAACTGAACACAGAGCTACAGTAACAAGCACCTAGAATTTGGGCTAAGTCAGGAAAAACCTCCCACTCAGACTGAAAAAGTAAACCAGGTGCCAGGTGCCCACTGAAGGAAGTGACCAACACACATATTGCTACAGAAGCTTAAGAAACTCCAGATCTAACCAGGCTACAAGGTGTGGACATAGGATCAGAAAATAAAGAAAGCTCTTGGGTGATCAAGTAAGCACATTTCAATCAGCTTAAAATAATAAATGACAGTGGTCTGCAGAGGATCTAAAACCATGGGAGCCCAGCAAAGTGGCTCACACCTGTAATCACAGTCCTTTGGGAGGACTGCTTGAGCCCAGGAGTTTAAGGGTGCAGTGAGCTATGATCATACCATTGCCTTCCAGCCTAGGCAGCACAGCCAGACTCTGTGTCAAAAAATGTATTTTTATTTATTTGGAGACAGAGTCTTACTCTGTGCCCCAGGTAGAGTGCTGTGGCATTGTAGCTCACAACAACCTCAAACTCTGGGGGTAAAGTGATTCTATTCCCTTGCTTCAGCGTCCCAAGTAGCTGGGCTCCAGGCACCCGGCTAGTTTTTTTCTATTTTTAGTAGAGATGGGAGTCTCACTCTTCCTCAGGCTGTCCTTGAACTGAGCTCAGGCAATCCACCTGCCTCAGCCTTGCAGAGTGCTACCACCATTCCCAGCCACCAAAAAACATTTAAAAATAAAATGATGAGAGCCAAGGAACAAGATTCAGCCCAAGGTTACCTTCCCATTAGCAGTTGAGGCTCCTTGGCTTTAGAACAAAGCATGCCCAAGGAGGGCATCATAATCAGGCCCCACTCCCCAACACCCAGGAAGCCAATTCCGTGCCCTCCAAGCTATGTTTTGAGAAATAATTTGGTTGCCTGAGGACATGCCATCCAGGAGGAAGTTTCCACAAGCAGAAAATGCTAGCTCCATTTCTAAATTAGAAAACTGACGTCGCCTGCAATCTCTCACACATTTAGTCTCCCCTGCCCAAAGAGGAGGCTGGCAGGGATACTGCCAGCACAGATCTAGTAAGTGTCCTCACCAGCTGCCCTCTCTTCTTTTGCTCATTTTCTCAGCTCCCCAAGCCTACTTCAGGGCTCTGGCTGTGGGAGAAAATGCAACAGCGGTACAGCCTTAACCTTTGGCTGGGTTCTTCAAGAACATCTCCTCAGATCACTTGGCAAAATGGGACATGAGTAGGGTGGCGCCTGTGGCTTAAAGGAATAGGGCGCCGGCCCCATATACTGGAGGTGGTGGGTTCAAACCCAGCCACGGACAAAAAACTGCAAAAAAAAAAAAAAAAAAACCACACACACAAAAAAAGGGACATGAGTAAAGTTTAGCAGAGGCCTGTGTCTCCACCTTATATAGGTCTTACACAAAACCAAGCACAAACCCACTCTAGAGATGAGAAATGTCTTGTAATGTGCCCGAGGTTATGTGACACAAGAAAATGAAAATGACAGAGCCCTTGGGGAGAAAGCCCTGTTTCCTCACATTCAACATATGGCCCAAGGGTCATGTGCTCCCCCAGACCCAGAGATGCAATCCACTCGAGTTTCTTTTCAGGCATTCCCACCCCTTCCAACACCATTTTCTGAATGAGCCTGCACAGTGAAATACTAATGGGCCAGTTCTCACATAGCAGCCAGAATTGATTTGTTAAAACATAAATCAAAAAGTTGGCAAGGATGCAGGACAACTGGAGCCCTGACATAATTTGAGGGTCAGAATGTAAAGTAGTACGTGGGTCACCAGGAATGTTGTGAGACAGACTGTGTTATGGTCCATTATTCACTTCTAAGAAACCGTCAACAGCATCCTTTCTGACTACTTACGTAAGTGGTCCCCAGCTTGTCAGTGCTGCTGCGAGGGCTTCATTTGTTTCCATCTGCAAGGATTTTATGTTTCTTGATTTTTGTGTATCACAAAACTTTCATAATGACCCATGTACAATCACTCAGGGACAGCTGGCAATTTCTTAATAAATTAAACAGTACCTACCCTATCACCCAGCAGTTCTATTCCTAGGCATTTACCCAAGAGAAATGAAAACACTAAAAGACTTGCACATAAACGTTCAGTCAGAATAGCCAAAATACGGAACAGTCCAAATGTCATTGAATAGAAGAATGGCTAAACAAATTATGGTATATTCACACAAAGGGAATTCTGCCCAGCAATAAAAAGGAACTACTAATACACATTAACACGAAGAATCCCCAAAACATCATGTTGCAAAGAAGCCAGACAGAAGAGTTCATACTGAAATAAATTAAGATACATGCATATCTAACTAGTTCATACTGAATGGGTCCATTTATGTGGCATTCTAGATCAGGCAAAACTAATCTATGTGAAAGAAATCAGAAAAGAATTTGCTCTGGATAGGGCAAGGAGAGTGCAATAGATGGGCAAGAAGCACAAGGAAGCTTCCAGGGCTGATGGAAATGTTCTGTATCCTGATGGGGCATGGGTTACACAGCTATAAGCATTTGTCGAGATTCATCAAACTGTAGCACTAAAGATCTGTGCATTTCACTGACGTCAATTATATGTCAACAGAAGTCAACTTAAAAAAAAAACTAAACCGGGCGGCGCCTGTGGCTCATCGAGTAGGGCACCAGCCCCATATACCGAAGGTGGCGGGTTCAAACCCGGCCTCAGCCGAACTGCTAAAACAAAAATAGGC